>JAVCKT010037307.1:0-10979 GCA_032273925.1 Rhynchotus rufescens | reverse complement strand
TTCCTTCCTTCCTTCCTTCCTCTTTTTTTTTTTTGATCTTGATTAATTTTTCCTTGATTTTTCCAAATTTGTGCAATTTTATTTTTGAACCCAGGTTTTAGCATCTGCAATAATCTGTGGCTAAGAGTCACAGTCATATAACATGAATACAGATTTTTTTTTTCTTTGTTTGGGACAAGCTACCTGGCAGTTACATTCAATGCCCCCTTGTGTTGGAAGACAAAAAAAAATAATGACTTTTTACTGGCCACTTAACATTTTTAGGTTCTGTCATATCCTTCCTTATATGTTTTATGCTGTCTTCCTCACTTTTTTACTTTAGAAACTTTAGAAAAAGTTGAAATCCTATTCTAAAAATAACCTGAAAATGCCATTCCCACACATCCTTCCTGTTCTTTGCTTGTGATAGCAAAACAGCTAGACCATTTGATCCTGAAAGATATTATAGTAGAACTCTTGGCAAAGTAAGAATGAGAGAATTTTTCCCTTTCCTTTCTCTGAAAATGCATTAGATTTGAAATAAAAATTCCTTAATTAAGTCATTTTTTCTGCCCTTTCTTCTATATAAATTGGGACTCAAGGCAAAGACACTGAACAAAATGAGTAGAAGATAATAAAATCAAAATTATTTGAAATTACAACATGAGAAGAAAAGTGTTAGAACTTTCATAATATTTTGCTTGTAATATACTTAGTCTAGTTTTTAATATTTAAGAATTTCAGGCTCCAGAGACCCCTCATATCCCCAAAAGAGCAAAATAATCAATTAATTCAGCAATTTCTGTGAAATTAAGATAAAGAGATTCTGAGCAGGCTGCTGAAACTGTTTTACATGATGTTAGAAAAAAAAATGTTTTAAAGTTTATTACACAAACTTTATTAATTATTAGGCAAATGTAGTTTGTTCCCAGCATGGACAATTTCTGGTAAGATAATCCTGATATTTGAATAGTTACCTGAAGCCAACTTGCACTCTTCTAAGGAACAACACTGCATATTAGTGCTGTTCTATTCCTATCCGTACACCACTCTGCATCTAGAAATCATCCTAATGGTAGCAAAGACAGCTTGTGAACCTTAGATGACATTTTTTTAAATAGCAGCATTTATTCTTCTAGCAAATCAGTGTTTATGCGGATAATAAATTTCACAATATTTTCTGTCATGGAGTAATTCTTATTCATGAAAAATAATATTGATGAAGTAGGTTAAAATAATTTTTCTTTTATTCAAGATTTGAAATCTTGGAAACTGGTTTATATTATGAGAACTTTTAGGATTTTAATAGCAAAATGACTTGTCATTTAAAGGAAAGAATTTAGAAATATTGAATTATATTTTTGCTTTTAACTTCAAATTGAAATGTTCTCAGGTTACTTAAATGAAACATTTCAAGTTACTCAATATTTTTTCTATTAGAAATCTTGATAGCTGTACATTTACAAGATTGTGTCATTTTATCTCATTCCAGTACAAGCAGTGTTTACGTATATATAAATGTATACACACATATCTGCATATATGTTTTATATATATGCATACACAGATTCACAGATTCACAGAATGGTTAAGGTTGGAACACACACATATATAATACAAATTATTTCCAGTCAATCCCTAAAATTTACTTTTAAAAACATCATGAAGGTGAAATACATAGAAAAAACAACTTCCACATCTAATTTTCTGCAAAATCCCTGGATTATTTTTCTGCATTACCTCCTGCAGTCTGATTTTCTAATCTGTAAGTCTGAAAACATGCAAACTGTATAACAGTTGGATTCTATCAAAGTCACTAATATGATAAGATAGTTTCATTGAAAATCTGAACACACTTTTGAATTTTTCCCATGAACATAATTTTCAACTTCCAGTGCAAACACGGTGCTGAGTTTTCAGTAATACTCCTGTAAATTGCTTATCATCATTCTATTGAGGCAGCCTGTTTCACTAGTATTCAGGACCCATTTCTGCATTTCTCTTCTTTGTTCAACTTTAAGAGAGGAGCAAAAGCATAGCATTAGTACAGAAGTAGTATATTTATATGACATAATACAACTATTCACATAACTAGGTTGAATACCTTGCTGTACTTTGAACCTGAAGCGTGTACACCATGAAAACTGTGCACACCATGTAGTCCCTAATAAATATGTTAAATAATGACAGTGATGCGGACTGAGAATAGTGCTATTTTTCAGTCAGGGATATAATTAAAAACTTTCTTTTTACCCAAGTTCAATTCTGTTATGCCTGATAGTTTATATCTGGTCTATTATATATGAAAGTTTTTGCTGTTGTCTTATCTATCTATAGAGAAATAAAAATGGTAATTGCAATTAAAATTGCAAAATAGTAAAACTAGTAATAATCAGACAAAAAGAAAAAATCCTGGTCATTTGGTTCATTTTAATCATCATTATTCATTGTGAATAGTTCATAGTAGCAGTTTGGGGAGGAAGAAATTAAATGTAAGATTACTAAGGAGAATGATTTAGTTGTTGTTCAGTGGTTCTGCTAGATGTACAGTTTATATTATTAATGAGCTAATGTAAGCAGATCTTGGGATGTAAATGTATACAAATAATTATTCTGAAAGAGCAATATTAAAAAGGAAAAAAAAAAAAGTCCACTCACTGGAGGTTATTGGAGGGTTTAAGACAATCAGTCTTTTATTATTTTGGATGATGAACTATAGAATTAAAAGATATCAGTTTATGTCAATCTAATCTCTAATGTTGATTTACAGATTATAAAATAAAAAAATGTAGGATAATATACATTCTAAATTTAATTCTTTTTCTTTTTGTAGTTCACTAAATAACTGCCTCTTTCTAAATAATCCTCTCTCTAAATCGTCTTGTTTAAGATAAATCAAGACTTCTTTTAGAAACTGGGGTCATTCTGTTCATCACATTTCTTTCATCTATACTAGGATTTACAGAATGGTTAGTGCTTGGTCACAGGTAGGTGAAACAAAACCGAAAGTGAACTTTGGTAGAGATTTCATTCACTGCTTTCCCAGAACACGAAGCATTCCCTACCACACTTTCTTTCCACCACAGTGTCTATCAAGCTGTTGTCCATGACATATGTCCCCATGGTTTCCTAATCTGGAGACACAACAATGTCTAGAAACATTTGCTGAGAAGTAAGGCATATCAAAGCCCTTGGCACCAGTTAAAGTGTTTGCTCTCCTTCCTGCTTCCTTGAGGGAGGATGTTTCCTCTGGTTGCCTTCTGGGTGCCTTAGGCTCAAGGTTGAGTAAACTAGGTCACAGATGAAAAAAACCTCTCTTTTCATCCTATCCAGTGTCCATTTGCAATCTTGTGTCCTGCTCGAGCTTGTTAAGTTTGTGGTCTTGTCTTTATTTACTCAAAGCTCCTGAAAAGACTTTTTTTTTGGCTTTGGTTTTCCATTTTCATGCCACTCTACTCTGCTTATTTTCATGTACATGCTTTTAAGTTTGTCAGATAGGCCCCACCAAGCAGTCTCTGAACACATTTACATAATTTAAATACAAAATGCAAACATGCTGACTAATGTCTGCCTTAAATAGACTCTCTCAGGATAAGCTAGACATGTTCCTCATCACCAGCCCCTCAGGCAAAACCTGAGAACATAGATGAGCTTCACATGGTGCCCCACAAGTCAATAGAATTAAAGCTGTCTTGAGCCAACTGGGGATGCTAACTCCAAAGTTTGGGGTCCTCACCTGATGATGCTTAGACTGAAACACCAGGCTGGCAAAACAAGGTTGTTCTGTGAAAAGTCTTTGTGCAAGAAAATTGTTAAAGTTGTTCACAGGATGAGAATTGTTCTCTCAGCCTGGACCAGGAGCACAGGAGCACGGAGGAGCATGGAATAATTCCATTCTTGGTAGCTAAATATGTTTCTATGAAATTCTCAGGAAAATTTAGAGGTTTCAGGAGGCTCTACATTTACCATTTTTGACTGAGAAGGTACAAAAATGCTCTGCCTTTCCTGAAAACAAATCCCCACTCCACAGCTCTTCATTTTATGTTTACTGATAAAATGGAGAAATTAAGAAGAGAAAAGAAATGGAACATTAATCATGCTTAATAAATTAATAATGTTGAGAACTTGACAGCTTAAATTCAGGCAGGAATGGCGTCTATGTTTTGTTGTCAAAGTGAACATCCAGAAAACCTTCTTCTCTTCATTACAGTCTCATATTGGAGACATATAAAAACTCAAGCCTCTCCATGGAGAGAAGCTGCATTAGCCCAGGCTTTCTGATTCCCCATATTCCCCTCAACAGCCTGACCCATAAGGATGGTTTGAAAAGTTGACAAAAGATGTCTACCTGGCACCACTGAATTTATTCAAATATCTTGCTGGAAGAGATGTTCCTGATTTGCTCACTAATCCTGAAGCTGGAGTAGTCACCCTAGAAATGAAGCTGTGAGGCCTTAGCAGGCATGGGCCATGGCATCCATCTCTCTGAAAAACATGCAATGCATCAGGATTTAAGGTCCGTTGAGGTGGAAACTCCCTTATCTTTAAGCAAACCCACTGCAGACCTTAAGATTGCAACAGTATCATAAAACTGTCAGCATTTATGGGGAGAAGCTCAGTGAGAATGTGAACAAGGCAAATCTTTAACATTATCTATCTGCATTTCTCCTTAAAGTGAACATCCTTAAAGTGAACAAGGAGGCATCTTGTTCTTCAGGTTTGTGCTCAATCCAGTTACCCTTTGTGGCTTCCTAAAGTATTAAAAGCTCTATGCTACCAAAATATTTTTTTTTTCCATTTCTTGAGTATATATCTGCTTCCCATTGTTCCTAGGAGTCTCCTAGTCTCTCTTATACTGGAGGGTCCCTCTGATTACCACTCTGCCTTCAACATGCCTACAATCTGGAAACTTCTTCCTGCATCCTGAGGAGCCTTGGCTGACATGGAAAAAGCACAAATTTCACTCCTTCTACAGGGATCTGCATCCTTTCAAGGAACAGCCTGTGTAAGTTCTTGTACCAGTCATTTTGAACAGTAAAATACAGCAAACGTCCTTACCCACATATAGTATGACTATGGGGTTTGTTTCATCTAGTTTTGCTAATCTAAATGAAAAAATAATCTAAGATCTAAAATTCTAAATTCTGGGCACACAGGCTCCTTTCCTCATAGCAACTGGAGAGACACCACACAACTGCATAACTGAAGCAAGTTTCATTTGTTACATGATGCTGAATCACCTCTGGATTTCCTTTTCTTTCCTTTCTAGAAAGAAAGCCTGAATAACTAGTTTACTTAGGAAACATTTTATACTGGCAAAATGTTGTGATAGGAAAAAGATTTGTTTCTATTTGTGGAACACAAATACATTTTGTTCCAAATTTGGGATAGGAGATGTGATAGTCATCTCAAATGACTTTTCTATTATTCTCCTTCTTTATGTACTTTATGTTCTTTCAAGCTTCCCTCCTAAATACTACACTTTGCCTGTTCTACTTCAGGGGTTTTGGATTGTTCCTCATCTTTCAAACTTCTGATGGTAAAAGTAAACTAAATAAGTCAATTACTTGTTCCTATATTTTTATTTATAGTTTTCCTAATTTTCCTTTTGATTAAAATGTTTCTTGGTAGATTACTGAGTTCACATCAGTACTGCTTGAAATATTATAGGAATATTTATTCTAGCTCTGCTGTATTTGAAAATCAACATTATCATATTTGCAGACAAAAAAAATAAAAGTACGCCCCAACATCCTATTGCTTGGTCTTTGACAGGTCTGTACCAAATTCCCCTGAAGTTAGCCTGCAGGGTTCCACACAAATAGAGTCTCACACGGACTCAAAACAAGGTAACAACGTTATGAAGGCTGGCAACTTTTGACCTGTCTAGTTAAAGAAATAAGAACATCTTCTTTCTTGATGATTTTATAGTTCCACATATGGATTTTTTGTCATCGTAAGAAAAATTAGAAATTCTTCCCCATTTCTCTTTTGACTAAAGATCATAGCCAGATGTGGCAAACTCAGAGATATGATTTGTATTTCTGTTGAAGTCCTCAAAATTGATAGTCAAACAGCAAAGACATTGTAGCAGTACAGTATTCAGTGCAAAATTATCATACCTGTCTAGAGCTCTGGGCACTTTTTAAAGTAACTAGCTCATACCAAATCTGTAGATGTGATACTGTATTCCCTTTGACACTCAGATAATAAACTTGAGAAAAGTTTATTTGTTTCTTTATTTTTCTGTACATGCTAAAACAGTACCATCCTCTCCATTGCAATGGGGAGATTCACAGATTTATAGAAATGCTGTCCATGAGAGATTATTCAATGTGGAGATCATCTTCACCAACCAGCCACCTGAAGAAGGGCTGTCACCAATGCTAGATCAGTGAACCATGGTCGTATGGCAGTAAACACCATAGGAGCATGAGTTCACAGTGTTCTGGATGCCCTGTCCAATCCTACCTTTCCCTCTAAGTACTCCAGGTTTGTTGCTTCTCTTTGTGAGCTCAGGATGTGGCAAGGGAAATTGCTAGAGGTCAGTGTCATTAATGTAACTGTGAACTCTGCCATCTCATGCTTTCTCCTCAGGATTTGCCTCGTCTTTGATTAAACCTCAGTGAAGTGTATAGACTATCTAAACCGTTTGAAATTTCTGAACTCAGTTTAAATGGTTTAAACCACTCTCTGGGCATGAAAGCTGGAGAAACTCTGAAAAAGCAGTATCCTGGGATTCCTAGATTGTCAATAACTTCAAACTCATCTATGTAACCCAGAAGAGAAAGGCAAAACATGAGGCAGTGGCTAGAAGTTACTCATGCGAAGAAAGACAGAACTCTGGAATAGTGTTCTTGGCTCGTCTGGGACAGACTAGCAAAAGAAATGATGAATTCTTCATTCTCTTGGAGACCTCAAGTTAAAATCAGATGATTTCTTGGAGAAGCTCATTAATCAAACACAAGGTTGTGGTTTAAAGGCAGGAATTTCTAAACACATTTTTTACATAGGAAATCCCTGACAGATATACTACAAAAATAATTCATCACACCTAAATTCATTGTGCCTACTCTATCTGTTTCTCTTAAAGAGTGATAAATTATTTTTGGAAGTGACTGTATTTCTCCATTGACCATAGATGGAACCCAGAAAAGTAGCTTCACTTGGATATCTCAGTACTTACTAAATAAGAGAGATATACCCTGCTATAGTGATGAACAATTCTCTACTTTGTTCTGAGATAATAACAATAATATAATAATAAAAATTCCTGACACAGAGACATGAAGTGATTTATGAAAAGTCCTAGGATGAGAGAATAGTAAAAACAAAACTCTTTTCCTTTCTTCTTACCCCCATAAAAAAGCATAAAAGAAAAAGATAAAAAAAAAAAAAAGTAAAAAAGATTAAAAAAACCCTACAGTTCTTTTTCACTAGGCAGGAAACCTTAAAACTTTTTAAGACTGAAGACTGAATATGGGAACCCAATGTGAAGGCACAAGTCATTAGGACACCAAGCTTCATTTACTTGTCCTTATTTAGTGGGATTTTAAGAGTCAGTTGGATTAAAAGAAGATTTAATAACCTATGTGGACATAGATCATTCAGTTGGAAGAAGGAGGCAGTTTATATGTATTTTTTTTCAGTCAGTTTAAGACCAGGCAAGAATGGCTGCGCCTGAATTAGTATAAAGATGCCTCATAAGAGAATTCCCCATACGGGAGCAAACCATATTGAATAAATAGCTCTATTACTTTGCTCTGGCTGGGGAGGTTACTCTGATGCAATTACACCAGTATAATTGGTACTGCTTTGGTGCAAAGGCAAGGCTTGGTGGTGGATAATTTGTTGACAAAATGATTAATCATTTATCATTTGACTGTTAATCTGGAAGTCAGTTCTTCCCCAGTCTCTATCCCCAGCTTTTGCATACATGTGTCTCACATGTTACCAGTAATCCAGACTGGTGGGCTCCTTTCTGAGTCACCACAGGGAACTGAAATGACATTATAACTCACTTACTTGATTTTACTGGAGACACCAAATCTGCCTTTTTTTTTCTTTACTTTTTTCTTTTTTGATTGTTTTTCTCCCCTAATTTTCTATTGTAAAACACAGCTTTAAAGTCTGATATATTCAGCAGAGAAAAAAAAAATGTCCTTCTGACCTCTTCTTTCAAGCTGCTGCATGAGGCAATATCGGACCAATTACGCTTAGATGCAAGCCATATGTAAATGCAATATTTCTCAATTTATGGAGAGATGTTAATGTTATTTCCTTTCATGTTTAAATGGCTCTTTAACCACTTAAAGATTAAGTGGTGAATTTAAAGGGGGAGATGGAAAAAAAAATTTTTAAAAGGTATGAACTTTATCATGTGTCATAAAAGGGAAGATATTTAATAGGCCACCAGTACTTCTTGGGTGGTTTTTTAGTTTCATTTTATACTTTTGAGATTAAAAGATACATGCAAAAATATGTACAAAGTACCTTTTACAAACTTTGGAAGAGGTCAAGGAGAAAATAGCTGGCTTTCAAAAGCTGAACTTTTCAAGGATTTTCTCTGATTTCTCTGAAACAAGATAGCCTCCTCCTCCTCTTAATAGTTCTTCAATGCCTTTTTGGTAGCCAAAATCTTTGTTCTTTTTTTTTTAAGCAGCTTTGTAAAAGAAGAACTAAAAATTAATTATGGCTATGGAACTTTTACACAGAAGAGTTTAAAAAGCACAGACGTAAAGAAGGGAAAAAGATGAGGGCCCATTTATCTTATATTGACAGGACTAGCTTCAAAAGATGACCTTGAATCGTAATCATCCTAATGAGCTGAAAATATTTCACTTTAACAAGTGAAACTATAATCAAATCAGTTTCTGAAAGCTCTACTAATGAGCATTTCCTTTGATGAAAACATGGTTCACTGTCTTAGTCTGCAGGAGGTGCACTACAGTAAGAGGCCAGCTCATGACAACTCATTAGCTGACCTGGGGAGAGACTAATTTGAATGCTTTTGATAAAAATTTCAAGGCTTTTTACTCAAATTACAATTTACGCACTTCTATAAATAGTCTAATTTTTGTAAGTTGGGGGAAACTGGTTAGGAAGACTTCAAAGTCACGGAACAAAGTTTGTTTACAACATTTACACTGTAGGATCTACAAAACTTTCAGGAGAGAATATTTTTAGCTAGTATTTCTTTTTTATATATTAAAAAAAAAGTCATGAATTCAATAAATTCTCATGTTTGTTTATACATAAGACGAGATCTACCTTCCCCAGCCCTCTTCTGTCCTCAATACTGAAAACAGTTTATAGTATTTAGCATTGGCAATATTTAAAGCCACTATTATTTACTGTGAGCTACTATGTCAATTATCCCAAGAAAAAGAGGCTTATCTCATTAAGAATCTAATTCATTCATTCAATTTCTTTAAATCAGCTGCAGAACCTAAATGAGAACCGATTACATGAATCTGGTTTACTGTCGTACAGCCCTCCTCCAGGGGTTATTCATTAGGATCATTCATCATTTTAACTCCTGCCCTGCTCAATGCAGAGAACCAATTTTGTGATTTTTTTTTTCAACTCTGCACAGCAGACTTGCTGTCAAAGCAGCACTTTAAACTGACATGTTCTTCATCCGTTTTGAGTCTCAGTTCCAGTCAAATCTTGATTTAGGGGGAATTTTCTTTCCCTTTTATTGCATTGCTTTTAATCCAGGCTCCTCATGGTCTAGATTTGCATGTGTTATCTGTCACTGCTCTCACCTTAGCCTATGGGGGCTGCAAAGAACATGCTGAGATGTACTACATGTGCAATTTGTCACTATTTAATCTATTACTTTTTCCTCTAATTTTAGAAGTTATCATGATATTTCTGATTTCTCTTCATTCAGTAGGTAATTCTTATGTAGTACCTTTAGTGTACTTGTACTTTTTGAGTCTAGAGGTCCATCGAGAATCATTACTGAGCACAAAGAGCACTTGTGTTACTGAGCACGTTACAGAGCACAAAGCAACTAAGATGAGATCAACAGCAAGCATGCATTGAACCAGCTGAGATGGTCAATGAAAATACAGTTTATTATTTATTATTTAGATGCAGCATATACTGTATTATACTGAATCTTGGAGTTACATGCTTGATTCAAAGTCAGCTGAGGAGAGTTCTCAGATGCCCATCTCATTATATATCTATTGGGTTAGTTCTTTCAGTGGTGGTGTTTTTTCACAAACAAGTTAAAAAGAAAAAAGGGCCAAAAGTGAGAAAGCCACCAAGGCTCAAAGTTTTGGCCTCTGAAAATACAGTGAAGTCAATCTTCAAAATCTATGAGAATACATTATAGAAAAGGTAATATAAAACAATCAAGAAGGAAAATGGAGTCAATGATTAAGTTTAATTCTTAATTTTTTTTGCAATCCTATCATGGATTCAGAACAATAACCAGTCTGCTTCTAAAGGTCATTGAAATTAATGGTATAAGGTGCAGGGCAACAACTCATTAAACCAAACAACCAAATAAACAGTCAATAAAGTCTCAGCTTGTGAGTGTTCAGATGGATATAGAGCGAGCATATGTGTAATCGTTCATGAATCCTGTTGTTCTCACAAACAGAATATTCTTCCAAACATTTGTAGAAGACTTCATTATTCACTGGTTTCTTTTAAAATAATAATCTCCCAAAGAAGAATCAGAAAGAATTATGCATGACTTGCACAGCTAATCATACAACTTGAATAACAAACATCAAATGGTTGTAGCAAACAGCTTGTGAACGACCAAATGTCTGAAAACTATTCATCAAATTAATTTCACTAACATGTAATAATCACATGGAATTTAAAAAAAACAGTCCATAAAGAGTTCAGCATACAAAGCTAGAGTCTCTGAGCCTGCATGAATTATTATTTTTAATACTGAAATATTTTAATACTGGAATATTCTAGTTTTTGAAAAAATACAGGCTACATTTTTTTTTCCCTATGTATTTTTGTTATTT
>JAVCKT010037303.1:0-12624 GCA_032273925.1 Rhynchotus rufescens | reverse complement strand
CCTTTTCCCTTTTCCCTTTTCCCTTTTCCCTTTTCCCTTTTCCCTTTTCCCTTTTCCCTTTTCCCTTTTCCCTTTTCACTTTTCCCTTTCCTAAACACTTGTACAGCAGAGCTATTGCCTCACATAGCCTTGGGGAGGGCTTGAAGGAGCAGGAGCTTTGTAGAATTTGGTTGTTTCTATGTATGCATATACAAGTCCCTGACTATTTTCCCCCTATGCTGTTCCTTCACAAAAGAATATGATTGAGCCCTAGGGTTCTTCCTTCTTCCTACATCTCGCTGTATCCAGCAGAGTTTGAGATACAAAGAGTCTCAGGATACAATCCTGAGAAGTACACAGTACCTCTTACCAGTGTAAGAAGCCCTCAGTTCCTTCTACCTCTCAGGAAGGGTCAAACAATTTACCAGATTGAGTCTAGAGAACTCAGATGAAGCAGAACAACCAGGAATTTTAAACATATGTATTGTTAAATGGACCTGACTGTGTCCCAGGATTGCCAGCCTACTCATTGCTGAGTGTCTTCTTCATCTGAGAAGAGGAAAGATCTTAATGTTAAAAGGAGAGAAAAACAATATTCAGAAGGAGAGTACTGTGAAACTTGAGATGCTACGGGGCTCATCAGGCTTTTGAAGCTTGAAGAAAAAGTTGTTCAGATTCAAGAACTCAGTTCACTTCAGGACAGAACTAAATTCTCAACCTCTCAGACAAACCTTTCCTCTAACTCTCTCGAGTCCCCCGAACAAGCATAGATGGACCTTTCAATTCCCTCAAATCAGATCCACCTTCATCTTTTGTAATATTTGTGAAGATAAATAGGGTTCTCTTGCATTGTTGCAGCAGTGGTGAGGCATCACATTTGTCAAGGAGCAAATCCTGAGCTCCAAGCCTGACGGGAGAGACTACAAGAAGTGCAGTTGTTGTTTAATGCATCTGTTATGGTAGTGCCTAAATGGCTTGGGCAGCCTGGGAATTCGCCAAGGTCAGTGCTGTATATCCTAAAGCACAAATGATAGTCCAGCACACACACAATCTGTAACACTAAGGCATATCAGTATAATATAAAATATGACTTATAAGATTGCATTAAACTATGATATCTAACTGAATGACTCTTCTCATGAAAACTTGCTCCCACTAAGCCCATGAGGTGAGTAAAAAGTGCACCCATGAAGTCTAGATAATAACATTGTACTTAATGCAGCCAGCATACAAACATACTATTGAAGGTCATCTAATACCACCAGCATTAATGATGGAATTAGTTTTTGAAACTGCAATTCTTCAGTCATCATACAGATGCGTCTCAAACATTTTGTTGTGAACCTACAGTGCTTAGCACAATAGGGTGCTAGGAATGGCTGAAAACAATATTACTAGCAATTAATTATTCTGCAGTAGCTTAAATAATTTCCTTATCTTTTGTAAAATCATTATCACGTTATTTTTGCCAGGGTGGAGGCAAGAGATAACGCAGGCATTGTTTTAGGACATACAATTTTAAATTATGGATGAAATCTCCTGCTTGATTCAGCTGACATTCAGCCAAAATCCATGAGCTCACATTCTTCCATAATAACTATATTTACCACTACAAGAATGGAATTCAAATCATCCAGTGCATAGCCCTAATAATAAACCTATATGACTAGGGGCTGCTTCTTCAACATTATTTCCACCTAATTTATAATCAAGATGTTCAATTAATAATTTCAGCATTTTACGCAGTGTTAAGTCAGCTGAAAAGCATGTGATTTTTTTCCACTTTTCATTTTTCACAATGCTGAGGAATGCATAATAACCCAGCAGAACAAGGATGCCAGGAAAGCAACAATTATTAACAGACTAATGGGAAAAAGAAAAGGTTCAAAAAGAAAAGCTGGAAAGTTGATTGAGTTTCACAGAAAATGTAAATGCACTAAACGGTTCCAGAATAAAAGCAGCAAAGTCTACAGCGCATTTCTATGGGTATTAGAGCCTTCCTGTGAATGACATTTAGATGAGAATTTTCTGGGCGAACCAGTGCTATAACATACATGCACTTGGTGCCTTACATGAACAGCCTACAAAGTCCTGTAAGTCAACTTGCAAGAGAAAAGTTGAAATGCATGGGTTGTATCATATGCATTTTTAATTTACATAGCTATAGATGGATTGATATATAAAATATACTGGCAGCTTCACTCAGAATAAGCAAATATAGCTCTCCAATGCCCATAATCTCTGGCACTCGCTATTATCAGAGCCAGAAAAGCCAAAGATTCAATGGATACCAAAGCAGCTATTTATCTACGTATATATATATTTTTCTTAAAAAGAAAGAACACACATTATGATGAGAAATATTTTGGAGATATTCAATATTACTGTTGCAGGTGCCATATAACTAACATTAAAAGATTTATTTGAAGCCTTTCATCAGATCTAAATAAATTTAATAAACAATACAAGGGAATCTACTGAGAAACATTTAAGACATACATTTACAGATGGATCAAATTTCTTAAGTTCTAGTCTCAGCATGACTTTTCAGTTCAGTTCAGCTTGCAGTGCCTAGGAGAGGAAGAAAAGATGCCGCCTGTGCAAGAATATGAAAATGAAATTCAATATAATCTGCATGGTTTAGGTTACTTCATCACTGGAAGTTTCTTTTAGAAAACACTTCATTTGTGTTTAAGAATTCTTTGTTGAGGCTTTGATATTTTTCCTAATTGAGTAGGATCTCACAATTTAATATCACCAAAAGATTATTATAATTCTGTTGCTTTTTTAATATTCTTTTTCATCCTTGGTTATAATATGTCTCTCTAAACTGCAGCTCTAACAACTGAATTTTATACCATTGCAAAGCTGTCTCAGAACCACCAAAAATTTAAATGTAATTTCACTCTTTTGTTTTCTGTAGAGTGTCAGGTTATTTACTCTGCAATATTACAGTACTGATAAATTTAGGAACTGCAATATCACAGTACTGATAAATTTAGGAACATCAGTCCAAGAATCCCCCAGACTTTTTTTTTTTTTTTAATTTTGTCACTTACTGGAAAATGACTGGAGAAAGTCATTTAAGCACTCATGACAGACTTAAAAATGTATAATATTTTTATACTTCTGAAGGGGACCTAAAGGCTAAACACTGGAGACACTGTGGGAACTCCCACAGGTACAATACTTCACTGATTTGCATGGCAAAGTTTAAAATTTTACATCTACTTTGCATTCCCATGTTTATAAAACACTATCAGGCTTTTTATAAATTCCTTTCCTAGCTTTACTAGCTTTCTTTTTGATTTTCTGCCAGGTAGAGTTAAGCTTTAGTAATAGGAAATGGAGAATATTTGTTCTGATAATAATACCCAGGTTTGTCTTCTGTGCTTTTCTGAGCATGCAGAATACTCCATTTTGTGTCACTAAAAGTACATGGTGTTCTCCATGAGACATCACTTTTATTCTGTCTACTTTTACTTTATCTATACTAGATATCATCTGGACAGGGAAAATCACAGCCCTCCATATCCCTAGACCCTAATGTGAGATTTGCGTGGCATAACACTATTTACATATTATATTAAAATTTTATACAGGCCTACAGGGCCTTATGGGCACTGTAGGTCCCAGGGTGTGAGTGATGTATTGGTGCCATTCTGAAATATATCCGATGCAGGAACTGCATGTCTGCTATGGGTGGTGTGAAAGGGTCAGTCTTACACTCAGCTCATGGGACTTCATCGACTGAGATCAAAAAGGAGCAGGAAGCACCTCCAAATTTATTGGACATGTCCTGACTCAGTTTATAAGAGGAGATTGGGCTGCTAAAAAAGGGATTTATCTGAGATCTGCCCAGTTTGGCTGATTGCTGCTTGGCTTATCTCAGTGACCACATTGCAAGATGGAAGCAGGTATTAGTTGCCAAATATATGAAAAATAACAAAGTATAAAAGCGGAGATAATAGGTATGCATGATAATGATTCTCTTGGCATCTCTATACATCCTAGAGCTTCACCTTTCCTTAGTCTATATTTGGAACCACGTTTTCAGAGGCAAGACTGCCATAGGTAAAGGACAGGTTCTCAGCAGTGCTCAGAGGAGTGTTTTCATGAACCTTGTCATGAAGATTCATGTAGGAATGCAAAACTTCCACTGATTTTAGTGAGGAATAAGTAATATGTCATCTAGCAGTCACAAAACTAGCCAAATTCAGCTTCATCCCTCTCACATGAAGGGTGGGTCATCTAGCCCAGGGGCTTGATGTTTCCTCAGTGAAATTTACTCAACCCTTTGCAGTGAAGGGAGAAATTTAATGGGCACAGCCTGTAGATGAATTTGACAAGAAGGTATCCCCAGTCGCTACCTTCTCATAGATTGATTTAGAAGTTTGGTGGAGCTTTTCATCCTTCAAGCTCCCTAAAGCTGTCCTTGATTTCTTATTTAATATGATACATTGAAAGTGTCCTATCACCCTAGAACATTATACTAAGACTGCGAAGATCTGTGGGAGGAAAACGCAGAGGGTTAATTTTCAGCTGCTGCTGTGAGTGACATTAAATATCAAAAGTGCTTTAAATTAACTTCTTCCTCAGAAGAAATATTTAACAATTGCTGATGTGATGTGTGCCTTGACATTTTGAAGGATTATTCAAAATCTTTTTGTGTTTAGGATAATGACTTTCAAAGCACTTACCATCCTGTGCCAGTCAAATGCAGCATTTTTGATTCATCACCACAGAGGTATTAATAATTAAATGTGTTAAGATAATGGTAAGGTTGTGTGGCAAGCCGTGAAAAGCTTGAACTGAGGTCTCACTGCATCCCAAACTCACCTTGAAATTCCCTGTTATTATTCTATTGCAAATAAGATCACATATATTTATATATTTTTTTTCCATCTACAATTTTCATACTGCACCTACTTCATACAGAGTTACGAGCCTAAGGATGGTCTTTTCAAGTTCACAGATGTATTTCATCTAAGCATCCAACTCATTGTACATCTTCTCTTTTACTAACTGCTCACTTAGAGCTAACTTTGTCAATGACATTCTACTGAGAGTAGCACCTACCTACCCCACATCCTCTCATTGACATAAATTGAGGTTATCTGTTTGAAATCTGTCTTGTTATTGCTTCTGTTTCAGTAATACTCTGTTTGCCAGGCTCAAGGTACAGGCCATGCATGGGACCTACGTACCTTAATGACTGGGCCCTGCATCTCCAACAAAAGAGAGGTGGGAAAAAAAGAAAAGTGGGACCTCTATCAGACTCAAAGGTTTAATTTGCTAATTAAGGAAAAACTGCAGTGAGATGTTCTCAGGATTTAGTCTGCTTAAACAAAGCCCCCTTACGATACATTGGGTGGGCTTTTGAAACAGCAGCACTCCCTTGATCCAAAAGAAGAGCTCAGAAACACTACCTCTCACAAAACTGCAAACCCATCATCCAGAACCCATAGGAAGAAAGGAATTCATGTAAGACAGGCAACAAGGAGGAAGAATGTTAATGATTTACTTTCTTTCAGACTTTATTTTCTGGACTGAAGGGCAGAAAGGAGATGATGGTGTCAAGCGAATCATTTTGAATTCCCAGGAAAGCCAAGTTAGGCTCAGAGTATTTCATTCGAGGGATGGATTAACCTCAAGTGAGGTGAAGCTTAAAAGGCTGTCACCAGAGTATTGCTGACAGAGACAAAACTCAAATGCATCAGAAGCCTCTGAGATTCATCTTCCCCAAGTGGAAAGATTGATGTTGGTGTATATACAAACAGAGGAGAAAGAAAGGGAGATTAAGCTGGTATTTTAAGCCAGTGCTTTAAAAGTCCAAACAGACTTACAAAGAGTATATATTAAAGTAGTTCCTATTTGATACTTAGCAACTGCTGTGCAACTAAGCATACCTCAAACTGTGCTTTTGTGTATAAAAGCTAAACTACAAATTAACACAGGGTTTCTTTTGTTAAACTCAAGGGTATTTAGTCTCAGCCTGAATGTTCACTCTTTCACTTACAGGAACACCTTAGCAAGCAGCAGCAAGTAAATTTAAAAAGAAAAGGCCTTCAAAGAGTACCTAACAAAGAAAACAGAAAAAAAAAATTTGATTTTGCAAGTTCTCTATCTTAAGAATTACATTATTGATCCATAGTGAACAGATTTTTGAGATACTCTTGTATCTTGCAGCTCTCATTTGTCTGTGGGCTGCCATGACAGGTATCCAGATAAAAGGATGGCAGCCAGCCTAGCTGAATTGATGCAATTGGCTTTATGAAATCCCCCTCTGTGTTTTCCCAGGCCTGCAAAGGTTTCCTTTCAGCTCACCCATATTCAACTCTGGAGACAATAGGCTGAGTAAGATAAGCCAGTGAGAAGAGCACATTCAAGAAGATTCTTCAGTTTGCTTTACAGTGTGTCAACCTATGTGAATGCAAGAACTTTCTTAAATTTCTAATACGTCCTTGCCCTCAGATCCAGAACTGAATATCTCCAAGTTGACATAATGGCATATTCAGCTCCCCCTATTCAGTTCAAAAAAATTATATTGTGCAAGGATGCCCTGCACCTCCTTGACACCTGTTTCGAGTTCATGGCTGGTCAATAAGGACAATAATACTGCAGTCATATTGTCACAGGACCTCATAAAATGTCATGAAATGCATTAGTTCTATTATCTTGACTATTTCCAAGATTACTACTGGTAATATCTTTTGGACATCCAAGTAAAGACTCCGAAAGCTGCACGTATTGGGTCTTGCCATAGTCAGACAAGACTAGATGCTGATGGCAGGAGAGCAGATATGCTTCCCTTCCTCCAGGCTAACACCTTACAACTTTCAGTAAAGACACAAAGACATGCTTTACGATGTACATTTTCCTTCTCCTCCTCTGCCTGTACCCTCTATTTTTCCCCTCTTCATTTGACTTATTAGAACCTCCCAAACAGCTGTGTTAATTTGGAACTAAAAGAGCAGCTGTTGGACCTCAAGCCATATGTTCAGTTCCAACTACAATAAGTTTCTGGGAAAGCTCATCTTGCGGTTCCCGGAGCTCATTAGTCCCTCAAGGAGGTCTCGAAAGAGAAAAATAATAATATATATATAAAATAAAAAAGAGTTTTATTCTCCTCGTTTCATCCACTCTTTTGTTTTATTTTTTATTCTCTTATTTATTCAAAGAATCTTCGGCATTTTCTTTTATTTTCACTGTTCATTTTACAAGCATATCCTCAAGGATGTGTCATTTTAGAGGGAAGAAAATAGAGAACAGATGTTATCCTCTAAACTACTATTAGGAAAGAATATTTGCTAATAGAAATTCCCAATTTTCATTTAATTATTCTAAAATTCCTTGATCTTCATTCTTAGGTGGAATAAATGGCTATTTACTCACTCACTCAAATTTTTCCTTAGGACCATCTAACCAGATATCATGAAAAATTGTCACAGCGGCTGGCCGAATGAACGACATTCTTTTCCTCAGCTGTAAGTTAACTCTCTATAACATTACAATTTGGTAGGTAGAGATTGTTGAAAGATATATATATATATTATATATAAATATATATATATTTTTTTTTTGATGGAAAACTATGTTAACTTTAACAATATGCAGCTCATTTAAAATATTTTGCTGAGATCTGCTTTAAACATAGAACACCATTTAGCTTTGTTAAGGTCTTTGCTGTTGGCGCTGCTGTTTTATTATTTATATTTTTCTTCCTCTGATTGTCCTTTTTATCTAGAAGTAGGAACAGCTCTTTTTCCTTTGTTCTTGCTGCTCTATAGAAAGTCATCACAGTATATGATCATGCTTCCCTAGAGGTTTTTTGATTGTGGTACATATGGGCTAAATTTTCAGTGGCTGAGTTTTAGGTGCACATTTAAGTGCAGTGAAGTACAATTAGTAATAAAAGCAATTGCATCAAATTTACCAATCATTTGAGAAAAAGATTTTGCATTTGCAGTTAAACATTTGACCTACCTTTTGCCTTTTAGCTCATTACTCCTTAATTTGAAGTATTTTGATAAAGTTTACCTTGTGTTTGGACTCTTCTTTTAGTGAATTTAACAGAATTCAAAATTAAAAGAAACAAGCAGGAAAGGAGGAAATGTAGATCTATGTTTTAATGATTCTACATGTCATGTTCAATTTCAGTTTATTCTTCTTTCCAATTTTCTTTCAAAATCTTCTTTAATTTCTTAAGTATTTAGGGCTAGCTACTCTGCTGATTTCTATAGAGCTATGAAAGTTTATTGGCTTGTGTGGATACCAGAACAAAACTAATTAAAGTTTGGGTTTTTCTTTTTTTCATACTTAAAATATTCTAGGTCTTGAAAAGCTGTGAGGAGGTATTCCTGGTTCCCAATAATTTTATTGAAATAGGGCAATGAAAAATCAGAGGATAAGACTAGATCTGTTGAAAAGTACTCCATACCTCATTTTTATTTGAGGCAAAGTTTTCCAACATCATTTTATCACGTAATTCTTAAAAGTTTACTTCTGCATATGTGCATTTAGAGTGTTATTCATTTCCCATAATTTCATCTATCTAAAAATGAAAAGTCTAAATCACAAAAAGGTATTAATATAAAATATATTAATCATCTTCTGTAGATCTCCGATGAAAACAGATTCTCTGCAATAGATTAAAACACATGGTAAGTTCTAGACAGTTGAAATTAGCTGAAATAAATCATAGTGTACTTAACTTTTCACCAAAAAATATCTCTAGATATCTACATACTTGTTCCATACTTACTGTATAGACACATCACAGTCATGAGATATCATGGGATGTGTCTCTCTCTGTGGATGTTTGGTAATTACTGACTAGTTGTTTTTTCAAAAAGGTTGTTCAGTCTCCAGGATTCCTGATTCAATAAGTGTAACATATTGACTTAATTCACCCCCAAAACACTACAAACACATTTATTTTTGTTTGTGATTATGGAGGGGCAGTTTGTTGTTGTTGTTGTTGTTGTTTTGCATTATGTCAATTAGAGCACTCATCCACAACACTGGAGTTCAGTGCTCAGTCATTTTGCTCCTTAGCCAGTGCAGGGCTTTATTTTCCTTAGAAAGTTTTTCTTTTTTTTAATAAAAGAGAAGCTGTGGGCAAAGACGACTAATAGTTTTTGTTTGAATTTCCTGTTGAAAATGAGCCATATGCAAAATAGCACCATAAGGCTATGGAAGAGCAATCAGGAATAAATTGTTGCTCAGTAGACCAATGATGTGAAAGAGGTAGAAGACTTTCTCTAGAGAAATTTGTAATGTAAGTAAGAATCCAGACAGACAACAACCAGACAACCACATAAATCTATGTGAAACATCCTTGATCAAGCTTGGGGTGTGAGGACAAGCTTACATCAGATGTGACTGAAATATTTTTTGTTGGTATTTTTTTTGTTGGTAAGGTGAAAGATTCTTTATGTATTGACTGGCTGTACTTAATGAACATAAAACGCAATCTTTGAAGAAAACAGTCCAGAATGATTTAAAGAAGTGATACACCGAGAACAGATGCATAAAAGATCTATATGGCTAAATCCATTGCAATCAGGCATAGGCAAAATGTTTGTGTCCCATCAATGAATCAGGCTGTCACATCTGCATACTTCACTACTCAGAAAGAAAATGACGTGCCTTCCCAAAGTTTCAACACCCTGCTATCCTTCCGCAGAACAAGCTACGTTTCACAGTTTTAGCTTTTTTATTTAGAAAGCTTTTTTCTAAATAAAAGAGCAAATCAGTTTGTTAGCACTAAGGGAATTTCAAACTCGCTTTGAGACCACGCAAAGCTTCCCAGATCCAGCTGTGCAGCTGATATATTTTGTGTTTCTTCCTCTTTCTGTCTGTGTGAGGCTCCCACTTACGTTCAGTATGAGATGTGGTCACTTTTGAAAGAGAGAAAAAAAATCTTTTAACATGTTTTGAACTTATCTTTCCTGCAACTCTTCAACTGAAATGTTGTGCAGTGGGAAAGCAGCAGTGGATATCCCAAGAGACTGTCTTTTGCATTGACGTTATTTTCTCACTTTGTTCAAACATCTTCTGTAGATGCCGTAATAGGTGCTCCTGCTCTTAAACTATCTTGCAAATCTTCTAGGAAATAGAGCCTTTTAGCTGGTATTTTTTTCACCACACATCACAAAATGATCTTATCTAACATTTGGGGTTCCTCAGTGCTAGAAGAATTAATACAGCTATGCACTTTTATTATTAATAACCGAAGCGATAATTTTGGAATGAAACATACAGTGACAGATCATAATTTGTATATGGAGAAGTAAAGGTCTCTAAAAAATATTGGAGGAGATTAAGCAACTAAAATAGGTGGTTTACTCCTCTTCCTAAAGTGCATTATGTTTTCAGAATTAAAGGGACTGTGTGGGATTAACTCACAAGCCTAAAGCAAAAATGTGTGGAGGTAAATTTAACACAGAGGTGATATGTTCAGTCTCTGGGGAAAGAGATAGAAATGATGGTTGTCATTTTCACCTTATCTCCTTTGACAGAGAAAAGGTTTGGTAATTATGGTCCCATGGAAGGAAAAAAAAAAGAGAGAGAAAGAGAGAAGAAATGATAATTTAAAAAACAGACAAAAAGAAATGGGAAGAAAGCACCTCAGTGCATTTTCTTCTAATGATATAAATTTCAATTAACTGAATTGATAAATTAAGCTATAAAGCAATGCAAACATGCAGAAGAAAAATTCAAATAATTTTTTTCTTCATGCTTCCAATTCTTTATAGTACATTACATCAGTTAATGGCAATTTGTATAATTTGTGTAATGACATAAATTGCCATAAACTCTCACAGTGAAGTGTTGTAAAAGTGATAAATCAGAGATAAAGCATGGAGGACCAGCTTCGTAGCTGCGGTAAATTCCATTAAAGTTATTGCAGGTACTCCATTTTACACCTGCTCGCTCCCTCCCTGCGATGTGCAAATGGGGAAGGAGCAAAGGGAGAAGGCACTGCTAGCAGTTAGTGTCCCAAGGACAGCAAGGAGTCAAAGGTGGGGGATCACCAAAGATCCACATTGCCCCATTTTCTTGGCATTTTTCTGAATGTCAATCGCAAGACCAGCAACACTCTTTAAAAACATTATTTTTGAGCATTTCAGCCTGTCCCTATGATCCAAAGAGCCAATCTACTGCACCTTCAAAGTTGCACTCGATCTCCTCTGGTGGACCAAGGAGAACCTGAGGACTGACTTAAAGCCAGCATCATCACAAGTAGCTCTCAATGAGCCCCATGACTGTTGAAGTGCACAGTGCTCAGGCTATTCTTCAATCATCGTGAATTTGGGCATCTGAACCCTACCACAGTCCCTTGCTGTACATGACACTATGGTATGTACAGTGTAGTAAGTGACACCAGTGATGTGCTAATGCCACAAGATGAGAAACAGGCAGAGCATACACAGATTTTCATCATATCCATGGTTTGAAAAATGTTATATTTGGGCCAATGAAAAGAAGGAAAATGAACTCAGGACATTTCTCCTTCTCTAATGATAATCTGCAGTTCACTTACAGTGGGCAAGAGCCCAGTCAGTTCAAAGTGAAGGTGTCTGGGCATAATCTGTGTCTATACTTAAAATATAATTTAGCCATACAGACTATTCAGAAGTTGACTATGATTATTTTCTGTCACTTATGAGCTATTTGGGGGGAATTGTTTGTTTGTTTGTTTTCATTTGTTTTTATACTTACTTCTTTCTTTTTACAAAGAAATTCACAAGATCTTGAAGAAAGATTAAAATAATTTGGTGTGGGATATACATGCCCACAGAAATAGGACTGTGCCAAGATCAATACAGTGAATGGATCTAAGAAGAGAAGTGAATTCGAAATATTTTCCAAAATGATTAAATAAAAGAAATAGATCACAAACCAGAAAAGGAAAATATAGCTTATCCTGAAAAGCAAGAAGTAATGTACATTTTTCTTGACAGTGTGACAGTTTTTCAAAGAAAATATGATACTCAGTGTTACCTCAGTGTTACTCAGTGGCTAGGCTACTAGGCCACTAGGATGGCCTATATAGTGGATTATATTTTGGGGCATTTTTCCCCACTTGCTGAAAGGCTGTTCACCACGATAGAAATTCACACCTCAATAACTCCTCTGACTCAAGATTTCAAAGATTTTTAGCAGTATTCTTAGGAACAGCAGAGAAGCCAGGGCAAAAGAGCTTTGAGGAGACTCAAGAGCCTTTGCCTTGAGCTCTTATACCATAGGAAAATGTCCTAAACATGCCAATATTGATTATGCAGCCAAAACACTTTTCTGATGTGTCATGAATAACTTTGAAAGGAATGGACTTCTTGCAGGTCAAAGCAGAAACATGGAAAAACATAATTGTTTTATAGTATACCTCTTGTAGTCTCAGAACGCAAATAGGGATTCTAAATGGAATACAGGGGAAGTCTCCTACAGATCAAAACAAAATGTAAATAATGATATTAAAAAACAAGCCCTGAGTAAAAGAATAGGTCAATTCAAGATATTTCATTCAATCTGAAGATATTTTTTTTAATATAATCTATAACTTTTTTGTTTACATGAAAAGATATTTTCAAATGAATAATGTCATTTTAAAGGTAATATGGGCATAAAAATATAGGATAA
>JAVCKT010037301.1:0-41202 GCA_032273925.1 Rhynchotus rufescens | reverse complement strand
GAAGGAAGGAAGGAAGGAAGGAAGGAAGGAAGGAAGGAAGGAAGGAAGGAAGGAAGGAAGGAAGGAAAAGAAAGAAAGAAAGAAAAGAAGAAGAAAAATAAACTTTCACATGTAAAATTCCATGGAGGGAAAACGAGCTGGGAAAATCTGTCCGTCAGCGCTCGCGCCCGCACCCAGGGTGGCGGCTGGCGTCCGTGCGCGGGGTGTCCCCATGCCCCGTGCCGCCCCGCGGCCCCGCTCCCGGGCACGGGTCCCCAGCACCCCTCTCTGCTGTCCCCGGCGTCTCCCGGAGCGCTGGAGGAGCGGGAACATCTTTTCCTTCTTAAAAAGCCCCTCGAGCTCCAAGAACATTATGTCACTTCTTGACAAGGAAGCGAATCCCAAGGCCATCCATCAAAAGAGCAGGCGCGCGGATCAAAGGACCCCGGAGCGCTCGAGCTCCCTTTCACAGCCGGAGCCCTGCGTGGTCCCCCCCTCTTCCCTCTTCCCAGCGGTTGCCGGAGCAACAGCACGCCACGGCGGATGCTCCGCATTTTTCTTCGCACCGCACATGTTTCCACTCCAACACTGTGATAACTAGAAAAACCTGTGAAACCCAAGCTGCTTCCCCAGCCTCCCGGGGCCGCGGCTATTCCTGGCTCCCTTTCATGTTCCCGATTTATTAGCATTATCCTCCTTTTTTTTTTTTTTCTTTCACACAGGATAGAGTCGAGATTATTTTTGTCCTCTCTAACAAAGAAAAGGAGCTTGCAAAAACAACAAAAAAAAATAGGCAGTATAAAGGCTCGGCCTCTGGTTTTGTGCCCGGAATTATTTGCAGGCATGATCAGGTCTTCTGCCATCAAAGCGGTGCTATCAGCGGTGCCGGGCTCACACATGGAGTGTGTTACACTTGCAGAGTCCCAGCTCCTCATGGTGACAAGAGGTTCTGCCAACCCCACTCCACCAGCGTGCAAAACAAAGGTAAGGCCCTGGTGCAATTCCCTGCTGAGACCAGGACCTGTTTTGAATGAGTTGCTTGAAGCCTTCTTCAATCGGATTTTGGTTGTGTCCAAGCATGGAGATTCACCACCTCTTGAGGGGCTCCTGTGTTCAGCATCCTTTGTTGTGAAGAGTTCTTTGGTTATTCCTAGCTGGAGTGTCATTTGCTGCAGGTCATGGCTGCTGTGTCTCCACATTTGGCTCTACATGGTTGAACTCCATCTTCTCTATATCTTATCTATACATTAGACAATTAAAGATGGCCCTTAGATGTCTCCTTGTCCATCTCCATATCCATCTCTTCAAGAGGAACAACCCAGATCTCTCAGCCTTTTCTCTTTGCACTTTTTTGTAGCATGTGAATGCTCTGATGTTCTTCCATCACAGAGCAGCTCAAGGCTCTCATTGGGTCTGACAAGGCAGGAGCAGGTCCTTGGACACTACTAGGGTAGTTGCTGAGGTATATCCAAAATAGACGGACAATTGTTCCAATATTCCAATGTTGTTCCAATGCTCAGCTCTCTCCTTGGACAACAAGGGAAGTCTGGTCCCCTTTGGTAAGAACGGTGAACACAGGCTGCAGTAGGATCACATTTGGGATCACCTGAGCTTTGGTGCTTACAGAAGACGTTGCGAGGGTGTGTTTTGCAACCAAGCAGAAAGGGGACCATCCAGGACCGAATGCTGGTTAAAACAACAGCAGTTAAAGTTAATGTTAGACTCAAAGACAGAAAGATTCCCAGGCTGATCAGTATCTGCTTCCCGCCCATCAAGGGATGAGCTCCTGGCTTGCAGCAAAGACTTCTCCTCTCTTTGCTTCAGGCATCAGTCCCGGTCCATCCCTTTTTGGAGAGACCTCTCCAACTCTTAGTGCCCTGCTGGACTTATTTATGTGCCCCAGCCCTGTTTTCCTACGCGATAGGGTCTCCTTTGGTCTCTATCCATGCACCTAACTTTGTAGTTTCTTTGCTTTCTAATTTTTAATGTTTGTTTTTATCGCCCAAGTACCGAGCAATTGACCTTGGCTTCCTGCAGCACTCGCCTTCCCTGCAAAGTGATTCCTAGCTCAGATCAGTTCCAGTTCCTCCAGAGCCATGGACATTTCCCACCAAAACCAACATAACTGCTTGAAAAGAGCTATGTGCAAGTAAAGAGAAGTTGGAGGAGAGACCAGAGGGGCAAAGGGAACATTTGTGGATTCATAATCTTCTTCCATCTGGTGGTGTTTCACTGAATGAAGCAATTTAGGCTTCTTTCTCCACATTTGGAAGATCTAAATTTCTCACTGATCTGTCTGAGCGAGGGCTATAAAGCCTCCCGTGAGATGGGAGAGCAAAGTTCTTAAACCCAGTTTGGTGACTCGTGACCTTCTCGTGAAATGTTTGTGTTGATACTCCTCCAAAAACACTCGCTGCAAGAACAAACTGAAATGCTTAAAGGAAAAATCATCTTGCCACAAAATATACAAATCTGGGTGAAAAAGCCTTTTTTTTTTTTTTTCCCCAAGTTTGGTGTGCTGAGATGATCCTTCCCACAGATCAAAGCTCATTGTATTTACCCTTTTGCTCAAGGATATTGGCAGCAACACTCAACTTCACTTCCTTCGTACACGATAATTTAGCAGCGAAATTAGATTAAGCTTATTTTTAAAAAGGAAAACAATAAAAACATTAATAAAAAAAAAAATAAAACCCAGGCACAAGGCAGTGCCTCAGCTGGTGTTAATTGGCCGCTCTCCAAAACGCAGCAGAGCTGAGCCAGAGTTTTCAAGCGCGGGATCTGAGGACCCTGGATTCTGCCTAAATTCTGCCATCCCTGGGGTATTTTTTTCTCCCCCTTTGTTTTCGCTCGCTTTCCCAGGCCCCTGTGATCTATTGTATTTCTGCGTTATAAACATCTGATCTTCGTTGCTGTCCTTGCCAACGTCCGCGTGTGAGTAATGGTTTGAGCAGCACCCTGCTGGCAGCCTTCGATGGGGAGAAAGGAGCAAAGTCACCAGGCTCCATCCCATCAAGTATCAACATCAATTCATTTCCAATCATCCTCTTTTTAAGTAAAAATCAGACTTTTTTTTTCAAGGTTTGGCTCTCTACTAACCTTTATCCATAGCTACAGCCATCCCTAAAGACTTGGCACAAGGGCAAGAAAGGCAAGGATGAGTCAAGTTATCTCAAATCCCAAACTGTCCCTCTGTCCATAGCTCAGGTCTCCTTAGGACAGGGGCTAAGATGTCTCTTGGAGGCTGCAGTTCTGCTTGGGCTTCCAGGGCTGAGGTTACTTGAGAGAAACTTGTGGGAAAATGTGAAAACGCACTTATATTTCCTTAAAACGCAGATATGTGTATGGGCGAAAAAAAAAATGTGTGAAGAGAGCCTGGGTGAGTATAGTTTCAGGAGGAGAAGTTCATACTTGAAAGGGCTGTAGTTTTCACTAGAAAATGGGAATAAATCCCCTAAGCAACTTTTCCACCTACCTGGAAAAAAAGAAAAGTGAGTTCTCCCACCCTCAAGGCCATCTGAAAGCAAAGGCACCTCCCAGACTGCAGCTTTTAAACAAAAATGTCTAAATTCAAGTAGGATCGTGCCACCTTCCTGCAGGCTCTTTGACAGCTGGAGCATCTCATGCAGTGCACCCATCCATCAGTGCTTCAAGCGGGACTTCTGACAGACTGGTTGGAGCGGGATTGGGCTCATTCCAGCTGCACTAGCTCTGCTTGTGTGGGATGGGAGGAGAAAGGGAGGAGGTTTTCATGAGGGTTTGCTCCAGAGAAGCCTGGCAGGAGGCTCTTCTGCCTCTAAATTTCCCATCCATTTATAGAACAGCTTCATGGCTTTCTGTTCCAAGCCTATGACCTTCTTGAGCGACACTGTCTCCATTCGCAGACCTCGTTGCCAAGCATGCAGAGATGAGTTCGCCTGCATCCTTGCATGTCCAGCCTGGTGACACGACACCGCGTGCCAAGGCTGGGCAGTATTTGCAGAGATTGCTTCTCCCAGGAGCTGAGGACAGCGAGTAGAAGGCTTGTAGCTCATGTCTCTGCAGCATCAAATGCAAGAGAACGGTGGCGATGCAGGAGTCATCCCATGGATGAGAGCATGGAGCCAAGCCAGGAGATGCTGTAGGTGGAAAAGTGAGGCTATAATTCAGAAAAAAACACCAAAGCTTGAAAAGACCTGGGGAGAAAAGTCCCCTTGGGGCTGAGCAAGGGGAAACACACAGGTCCTATAAGCAAGGCCCTGTGCAGAATGCCTTATGTCACCTTGGCTAGAGAAGTGCAGTTATCCCTCTGGTCTTTCTGGAGGGAGAAATTAGATATTGAGTTGTAGGCTATCTCAGGAGAGTTGCAAGGAAGTGAGGCTGCTTAAAGTGTTTGATTTTCTGTGGAAATCTGGGAGTGATCCTGGTCAGTGCTGCGCTGATGGCTTCATATGCAAGGAAGATTCATGGACTTGGTTTATTCAGTTGAGAGAACCCCCAACTGTGAGAACAATGTCTACGCTTACATGATGTAGCAGGGAAGATAGAGAGGTTTCATTTAAAGGTAGGAGTCTCAAAGTGGAGGAGGCTGAACTGAGATCTCGCCAGGAGCAGGATCTGAACCTATATTTAACATACTGTGTATGTGCAATAGCTGGAGAACAGCAATGGGCAAAGAAGCCAAACCACTTCCAGGAGGGAGCAGAGTGCCTTCTCCAAGGGATTTATGACACAGGCCCCGAAAAGGCATGGGATTGAGCTCAGCAAGTTACAAATTCCCACAAGTTTTGCCTTGCCCCATGAGTCCTATAGATCTTGCCTTTCTTTCTCCGTGGTGGGCTCAGCTCAATCTGTGACCTCGCCAGCTTCTCTGTGGCTGTGGTCCCGCGGGGAGTGCAGGACTCAGATTCTCTTCCTGGCTGTGTGCTTTAACCCTTAGACCTAACCTTTTCACATTGTCTTCTCCTCCTTCCTCTGTGAACGCAACCAGAAGCAACCACCAGAGCTGTGCCTGGTGCTGGGAGGTGTCTCTGAGGACACTTTGCATAAAGCTCATTTCCGACGTGTGAAGGACCTCGATGCTGCAGCAAGAGGTGTTGGGTCTCCGTGAAACATTCCCGTTAGGATATCAGTGGGTGCTGGCATGCCTCAGAGCTCCTGGGGGTCTGGGATGCTCAGACCAAGTGTCTGGGTGATCCCAAGCAGAGACACCGACCAGCTCCAGGTCTTTCCTATTTGGTAGACCTGTCTTGCAGCAGTTGTGAATCACTCCCTAAAAGTCATGGTCTAAATTCCACTTAAACCTCAGTCTGAATTTGGTTCTTTAGTCACTTAGTCCCTGATTTTCTAAGGTGATGAAAAATTTATTATCTTTGGTATACTGGATATTGGTGGTACCGGATACACCAGGTATTGGATATTGGTGGTAGCAGAACATCACTGGCATCTGAGCCTGGCCTGGCAGTGCTAATACTGCAACCCTTGAAATAAAAATGCAGCAAAACTGCCAGATACCTGATGTTCTGTGAGGAATTTGCAGCAAAGGGAGCTGCACAAACCTTCGACACGGGCAAATACCTCTGCTATGTAAAGGACAGGAACGGCCATCCATCCATCAGAAGAGGTCGGTGCTCAAAGAGGAGTCAACCGCATATTCTACCCATCTGGGAGAACCAGGGTGCTCCATGCAGGTTTTTGCAGTTTTCTTTTCTTTTTGCTTATTTCTTGAAGCTGTGTCTTGAAGAAAACCACAGCATCTTGTCCCAGGTTATTATTTATTTATCATTCTATATTTATTTATTATTATTTATTAAATATTATGGTGGATGAGTGTCAGCTACACCTTCATCACCAGAACCGTAGCAGCACGTTGGGTTCTGGAAATATAGACAGAACGATGCAGGGATGGATGAAGAGATGAACGCAAAGTGAGATTCATTCTCAATCATTCCCTCTCTTAAGAACAGCATGAGTATCCCGGCTCTTCCTCTTCCTTTGGATTCGGAGAATGCCCTCTGTTGCTCACCGAAACACCCATTCCTCCATATTTCGTGCATCCGTCGTGAACAAAAGGCTTCTCTTCCAAACTGGACGAACAAATATTTCTGGCTGGCTTCTGCCAGGGTCAAGTGGGCTTAAAATAAAAAAAAACACAATTAAAACAAGAGTCTTCCTTGAACTCCATGGCTGATGCTCACATCGGCGTAGGCAATGTCCCCCGCCATCCGGGCAGCAGACGGGAGCATCTGTGCCGGAGGGCTTGGGGAAGCTGGTGGAGGAGGGAGGGAGGAAATCTGGAACCCATAAGCTCCACTGATGTTTGCGTTACCTTGCACTGTCGCATTGGTCTGCGCCCGGTCCGCCCCCAGCCCTCCTCACCCTATCAGCAAGAGACGTTTCCCCCAAGTTACTCAGACGCCCTCCTCTCCGTAGCCCAAAGGAGAAACCAACGGAGCAACTTGGAGCTTGGGAGGACTCCGCCAGGCTTGAGGGGTTTGGGAAGGCTGAGCGTGGGCAATCCGGGCCGCCCTTCCCAAGCAGGCGCTGCCCGCCCTTCATCCCGCCTTGCAGATGCGCCGTGGCCCTGGTGCCCCCTGAGACCCGCGGACCCTTCTCCTGCAAGGTGGAAGGGGCTCCTGGGGCGCCGGCGGTGGCCGCGGAGAAGATGAAGGAGGAAAGCACGTGCCCGGATTCCCCCGAGGGCAGCCTGGGGACCAGCGAGGAGGAAGGCGAGCGAGGGCACAAGAAATGCCCGCGCAAGCGCGGCGCGGCGGGCGCCGGCGCCCCGTCGCCGCCGGGCAAGCGGAGCAAGCGCAGCCCCGTGCCGCAGTCCTTCGAGGACGCGCACACGCAGCGCGTGATCGCCAACGTGCGCGAGAGGCAGCGCACCCAGTCGCTCAACGACGCCTTCGCGGAGCTGCGCAAGATCATCCCCACGCTGCCCTCCGACAAGCTGAGCAAGATCCAGACGCTCAAGCTGGCCGCGCGCTACATAGACTTCTTGTACCAGGTGCTGCAGAGCGACGAGCTGGACCACAAGGTCGCCAGCTGCAACTACCTGGCCCACGAGAGGCTCAGCTACGCCTTCTCCGTCTGGAGGATGGAAGGGGCTTGGTCCATGTCGGCATCCCACTGAGCCGGGGTATGTACGGCCTCCCGAACCCTCCCCAGCTGCACCAGTAGCTTCCCCCGGGGGGGAAATACCGCGCGGCAGCCCCTGCTCGCACTCCGAATGATTCGGTTTAACAAAGCCCAGGCGCCGTCAAGGCCGGCGTTGGGATGAGGGAGCCGCGTCCCAAGCTGGCCCCGCTGCCTTCCTGGCCAAAGTCCTGCTGCGCTTAGTGGCTGAGCAGCAGAGCCCTAGAGACCCTGCTCCCATTTAGCGGGGTCTGCTCTGGGGCGGGCTAGCGAGAGGTTTAAAACGCGGGTTTGCAGATGTGATTTATCCTCCCGTAAATCAGGATACACCTTCCTGAAGGTGCTGGGGCCGTGGGGGTGTGAAAGTCCCGCAGCAGTCACCCCACTGCTGCTGCTCCTGATGCACCGAGAGCCTCATCTCTCGGCTCTGGAGCAATTTCCTTAGCTCTTCGCTCTCCCCTGGGGACTCCAGCCCATGGAGCTTTGTCCTAGTCCTCTCCTAAAATGCTACGGATAAGATAGGAACTGTAATCCCTCCCCAATCCATGGATATCCTGCGCTGCCCTAAGGGCAGGGAATGAAACTTCCAAGGAGGTGCTGGGGCAGTGAGTTTTGCCCGGGTATTCCACTGTGCCCCGTTCAGCAATGATCCAAAACATCCTTTCAGACACTGAAAGGAGAGGAGAATATCACTGTTTTTGGTATTTATAGCTTTGGGTGCTAGGGAGAAGAAAAAAAACCAGGTGAGAATAGAAGAGGGTGAGAGCAAAGCTCATTCCCTCTTCAGCTAGGAGCGAAAATTTCCCGGAGCTGCTGGTGAGGAACAGCAAATTTCCAAGGACACGCCAGGGTATGGTCCATGGGGAGCTCTGGCGAGGCACCCAAATTGCTGCACCATCAGCTCACCCCAACCCAGCCCAGTGGTGGGTGACCTGTCCCCGTGTTAGCACAATTACTCCTGCTCTTAGCCCCTTTGTAATCGAGGTTTAGCAGAGCTGGGTGCCCCTGTCCTCTGCTCCCGCTGCTCTTCCTTCCCAGCCTTGTGGCAGGTCCTTGGCTCTCCTTGTGCTCCATCAGGATCATCCCCACCGCTTCCCATTGGATCCCACGAGACAGTCCAGCATCCCAGGTCCCATTGCCGCCGAGCAAAGATCCGGGCTTTCCTTGGGAACAGTGTCATTAACCCTTGTCTGGTGTCACTTAGATGCTGCAGCTGGCTGCGGATTAGAGGCTATTATTATTATTAGAGACTATTATTTGGCTAGGGGAGCCAAACACAAAAAGGGCTATGCTATTTTTCTTAGACCCACCACCAACAGCCACACTTGGATATCACAGAAACACGGAAGACACTTTTCCTCTTATTTTTTACCATCATTTGGGGCCCGTCTTGTCCATCCTCCTTATGATGTGCCCATTTCTCTTTTGGCTGTTCCTATCAAAATCACCATTCAGGGCAGAAAAATCAGCAATTGGCCTCAAAGTTGTGGTTTATCTCCAAGCTATAGCCGTAACAGTAGGGTTAGCCCAGATGAGGTGGTCAAAGTGATGTTATGGCCATTTTTTTTTTATCAAGAAATCGTAATGCAAAGTCCGTGAAGGAGCCTGGGTCCAAGTAATGTTTTTTTCTGCAGTGACGAGCGGTATATTTATAATACAAGGCAGTTTCAACCATGTTAAAGTTAAATCCCTGCTGGAACAGGTTGCCGTGCCCTGTGCTTGGAGCAGTGGGCACAGCCCGAGGAGGGAGGAAGGCTCCCCTCACCCTCACCCTTACCATATGTCCTCAGGAAGTCATATTGCAAAAGAAAAGTCTGCTTTCCACTCGGGTTTCACATTTCAAAAGGACAGAGGGAAGGGAAAGGGAGAAAATGGGGCTTTCTGAAACAACTAAATTGCATTGAATTCCTGAAAAACGGCACGAATGCAGCAGGGGATGCGTTTACTGCCATTGCACGAGCCCTTTGTGCATTGCCACTTAATTGCTTTAAGAGCTGCAGATATAGGGGCAGATGGGATGGTAAAGACGTTGAATATGTTTAGTGATATTTCATTTAAGCATATGACACTTTTAAATTCCTATTTTTCATATGGACGTTGCTAAAATGTCTTACACTTGCTGCAAAATCTCAGGCCTCCCAAATAGCATGAGTTTCACTTTTCAGAAATGTTGTATTAATGCAGTTTTAAATGCCACAGCCTCGTGCATTTTCCCTTTTAGTCCTAGGAAAGCTGATGCTGAAGCTGATGCTGAACATTGCAAGCCAATGTTAATGCATAACTAGAGGCATTTTCGCCTTAAGGATGGAATTTTTGGATTAAACACCTTTCCCCTTCATCTCCCCCCAAATCCATGGCTGTTTTCCACTGTCGGGTGGTGGGTTTTCGTCGAGCAAATGAGTTATCATCTTAGTTACACCCGTGCAGATGTGCAGCCCTGAACGTGGCCATTTACCCGTAGGACTCTCTGTGCTTGGTGGGAAATCGGCTCCCATGGGAAGCAGAGATATTAGAGACCTTTAGCCATCCTCAACACCTCGCTCTGCCCAGGGAAAAGTGGAATTCTGCATGTCCTGTAAGGGCAGTGTGGTTATTATCCCTGTTTTTTATTCATCCCTGGTGCTTCTGGAGCTTGCTTTCAGGCAATGCATCATTTGGCTGAATAGGGAATAATCTGCTTGGTGCCAACGTGCAGGGTACCCAGGTACCAATTAACAGCTCTCAGGTGGGCAGGGAAATTTCGGCACATTAAGGTGGTTTCTGTTCCTGCTGGAGGAGAAATTGAGGTTAGCCTGGTAAATTACCTGGGGGAAGATTGCTGGTGTTGGAAGGGGTGATTTTCCCTGCCCTTCGTTGGTCTCCCTGGATTTCTTGTCTTTCTTGTGTTGCCCTCGTGACTATGTGGAAAGACCTTGGGTGAATCTTTTCTTTGGGGACTGTTGCTCTTGGTTGGAGTCTGCTTTGTGAGGTGAACAGCTCGTTTTCTTAGCCTTTATATAAGCTATATCGCTTAATTAGCATTTATAGCTATGCCTTACTGTGCTCCGTCACAGTGCACGGCACCAGGGTATAAAAGGAGCTCCGATATTTAGGAAATGCATTTAAATTAATTTAGGAAATGCATTTAAAACAAATCTGGAGACCAGGGGACATCTCAGTGGCTGCGTGCACCAAGAGGTGTCCTCACAGCCACCTCTGCCCCTGCAAGGACATCCGCGTGCTCTTGAGCATCCCCATGCCCATGGTCGTGGGAGCGCCTGGCACAAGTTGTGCTGCAGGGCAGGGCTGCATTAATGTCCCTGCCAGAAAAGAGGCTCCCAAACTGGAGCATCTCTCTGTCTCTGCAAGCAGGTGGCACCAACTCTATGAATGTCCACCTCAAAGATGGTGGGATGGAAGGGATTCCCAGGCTTCCCGGGCTACCAGCGTCCAGGATGGGCCCAGACTCTGTCCTTAGGCCCCAGCCTGAGCTGAGGGATCAAAGCTCAGCCCAGAGGATGGGAAAGGGCACGTCAGGCATTTTATGCCTTATTTTTGAGGGCTTCCTGCTTTGCAGTAGATACCTGAAGGGGAAAGGGGAGGGTGGCATGGGGACCTCTTCTGTGTGGCATGGCCGCTTGGCGATGCTGATGCTGCTGGATCCCACGAGGATGCTCACAGTGCTGGACCCATGCAGCTGGTCCCACAGGAGCAGGGTTAGCAGCGCCCTGCGGCGCTGCTGAGTGTGGGTCCAGCCCCCCACCATGCCCAGGTAAGAATAAAGGGGGGTTGGGGTGTCCCCCCACAGGCTCAGTGCTGACCCTGTGTCTCTCCTTAGGTTCTCCTAGAAGAGTGGTTCACCTGCAGCTCAGCATGAGGAGGCTTCCCCGGAGAGCAGGAGAGCAAGACCTTCCTCCCCAGCATCGTCTCCGTCTCACAGGAGCCACTCTAAATTCCTCAGGCCTTTGGTGGACACCTTCTCAAGGGTGGCTTGGGGCAGCCAAACCAGACACAGATGGGTTTTTTGGCTGGGAAAACAAGCCTGTCTGGACTGTGTATAGAACTCTTTTGACAGTAATTTATTTCTTTTGACTAACAGGGAAGAAATAGGCAGGGTGAATGCCGATTCTGATGCTAGCCTTCTGCTTTCCAAGCAGCAGCCTCAAGGAGAAGCCTCTGGACTCACGAGGCTTGGTCTTCCCTGCATCCCCCCAGCTGCCTCCCACGGGTCTGGGCAGAGGCCACTCCAGGAGATGCCACAAGGGGCTCACGGGGCAGCTCCTTTGCACCGGGAGCAGGTAGGAGAGCTCCTCTGGGGACTACAGGAGGGCTTGGACGGCCACGGTTCTCCCCTCCTGCTTCGTTTGGAGGTGAAAGCTCAAGGCATCTGCTGGAGACGCTGGAAGTGCTACTGAAAAGGACATTTTTACCCCTGCCCAATGTTCCCCCCGGGAAGCAGAGCCTGAGCAGGCGTCTCTGACAACAGGACGGGTTGCACCCAAAGCGGAGCGCCGCCCTCCGAAACGGAGCAGCTTTGGTCTGGCCTCGGTGTCTGCCGAGGGCAGCCTCCGCTTTGGTGCGGCTCCGCATCCAATGCCGTGCCCCAGGGGACGGGGCTGAAGCCCTGCTGCGTCACTGCCGCTTGGCGAGAGTTTCTGCGGTGGATAAAAAGGAGAACGCAGCTGGTGACTGAAAGGAGAGCGGGGATCGCGCCCACGTGGCCAGTCCCGTTTGCTTCGGGTCTTCCCAGACTTATGAAAACTCAGCCCCGAAGAGCTGGATCAATAACTGACCACAGATCCCATCACGTCTAGTGTTTTGTGTCTGCTTTTGTCTTGGCTCTGGTGTCTGCATTGCAATAAAGCCGTGATTTATACCCTTACCTGACAGGCACGGGTCTGTATGGAGTAATTTTATTGGGTGCTATTGCTCATTCACTGTCGCAAATTAAGAGCTGCAAAAATTATACATAATCATTCAGTTTTCCGCATGAAAACGGGAGAGTTTGCTGGAAATCTGTCCAGATGGTATTTTATATGTCCAGTGGTATTCCAGCTCTTTTGGAGGCAAAAAAAATATATAAAGCAACCAGCTCTGAGCTTGTCTCTACAGGGTTGATTTTAAAACGAACCTGTAAGTGCACTCCAGGTCCATAGAAACCCCTGGTGCAGCAGAACCAAGAGTGCTAACGAGAGCTTTATTAATGGATCTTCTAAAAGACTGTGGCACCCAACTGCACGCTAGGTTCTACGGCCAGAAGGACCTTATTTCTAGGGCCAGAGAGTCTGCTGCACGTCCTGCCCTCCTTGGCAAGATCTTGGGGTCTTTGCCCAACAATAGTCTGGGGATCTGCTTTGGGGCATCCCAGTCCTTCCAGATTTGATGACAAGCTGCCTCCAGATCCTGATCTAACCAAAACAGATGAAACGGTCGTGGCCATCAGAATCCTGGTGCCACCAAATGCAGTGAAAGGAGCTTTGTCCCCAGCTCTGGAGATGCCATCATACGTTTCTCATCTCAGACCCTACCAGGAGAGCTCTTGGAGCAAGGGAGTTTTCCAGGCCGTTGACGCCAAGCCATGGGGCTTCACCTCGGCTCATGGATGATGGCACTTTTGTCCAGAAATGCAGGGAAAGGTGGGCAAACCACAGGAACCTGTTTCAGTCCGATTGCCACTCATTTTCATGGAAAGTTTGCGCTTCTTCAGCTCTAGCTGGGACAGGAACATGGGAATTATCTTGCCATGGACCTTGTGCCTCATTGCGCATGGATGTGCCCTGGATATGGAGAGGGCAGAGAGGTATCAGTGCACAAGGTGCTGCTCTCACGGGCTTCTCCTCATCTCTCATGAGCTCATTTGGCTGCCTGGGCATAACCGGGAATTGTCGGAGACGTCTTGAGGTCCTGGGTGGATCTGCTCGTATTAAATATCTTTATTTCCTAAGGAAATGCTGCTGTCACTAGCACAGAGCGGGCACGGAGACGTGCTCCCTCCTGGGAATGCTGACATTCCGCCAGTTTGCTTCAAACTTGGTGAAATTCAACATATTTACCCATTATAGCGAGAGAGGGGAAAAAATAACCAACAAACGAAGACTGCAGTTGAGGGCAACCAAGACTAACCCATGTAGGAGGTCCACACCACGAGCAACTCAACAGCAAGGCGAGTTTCAATTAGTGCTCAAGCTTTATTACACACCAGAGAATCCAATGACAAGCTACAGCAAGACCGAAACTATTTCTGTTTTTTTTTTTTTTCTATAAAATTCTCAATTCTTATGTACAACATGAGTGGATATCCTGCTCGAGGGAGCTGGCAGCGATCTCGAAAAAGATCTAAGTGCTCTTAAAAAAATAAAACTTCCCTTAAAAATAGGCCTGTGGGTCGTCTTATTAACCACACGCGAGGAACTATTTTACAAATGGAAAATGAAGCCCACTTTTAGAAATATAAATTTTCTTTCAAAAATAAAATATGTTTGAAAAATAAAGGAGAATACCTCTTTGCTAAGTGGAGGTTCAGCCTTCCAACCCTTGGATAAAAAAAGGTAAAATACCTTTTAAAAATTATTTCAAAAACGACACTTTGTTGAGATTCTGTTTTTACATCACTATATTAAATTATCTTAAAAGGAGAGAAATGTCATCCCTAAAGAAGGAGTGAGAAATTGAGCCAAGATGTTGCTTTTTTTTTGACACACACGGACAATTTATGGTTGTTGCTACTAAAGAAAATGAACGTGGGAAGAAAGGCGAGAGGAGCACAGAGGGCTGAGCTTGGAGATGGTCTGTGGTCCATCCTTGGGATCATCATCCTGCTCAGATGTTGGCTCAGCTTCTCTCCATCCGCCTCCTCCTTGTCCGCTTCTCCAGGACCCTTCAGGCTGCTGTGTCTGCTGCCACCCAAGCCTTGTGGTCCACGTGGTCCATGCGCACCCTTGGGAGATGGAAACCTCGGTGCAACGAGTCCTCCTGCAACGAGCAGCTCCCTGGAAAGTGCTCTTCCCACCGGGCAGCTGGGCTGGACTAGATGAAGAGAGGAGCTGTGAAACGAGCGGTCTCGCTGCCCGCCCGCAGCTGGCAAACCGCTGATGGACATGGCGCAAAGGCCACGTTTTTAGAAACTTGGAAAGAAAATGGAAATGGGAAGAGAGAGTGGAGGAGACCAGGGGTTCCCCCACGGTGAAACACTGGTCTAAGCTAGAGGCAGATAGTTTTGGATGGAGCTTCTAGTGCTGCTGATGTTGGGTGAAGCTGCATGTGGAAAGGGCAAGGTGGGACACGATGCTGGAGGTGAAGGTGGTGGAATGGGTGCTAGGGCTGCGATTACTGCTCTGCAAACCAAAGCAGGCCCAAATAGTAAACAGCAGAGGAAGGAGAAGCAAAGACGTGGGAAAACAACAAAAAAAGGGCATTCTGCTCCTTGGAATCTGGGGGGGATGGATGACCACTTTGGTGGATGGGCAGTGACCCACCAGCCCCGCTCCAGTGTGGGTGGAGAGGCTGCTTCTCAAGGGCGGGATGATGAATCCAATGGGATATCATAGGGGTAGCCCCCTCGGGAAAGAGGCTCCGATTGACCCCCTGCCCCTTGGGATGGGCATGGCATTAGGCTGAGGACTAGCTCCTTCATGACAGAGTGGCTTGAGCTTGACTCAGGGCCACATCTTCATATGGCTTATTTCCTTGCTCCATCCCAACAAGCATACTCATCCCGGTGGAAAGTGTGAGTGAAGTTTGTGGTCCTTGGGGCTCATTCTGGAGGTCTCAGCGTGTCACTGTTTTTGTTCACATCTAAGCAGCAAGAGGAGACTTGTCTTGGATTCCCGGACAAGGCAACTAGAATGGTTGCCTGATGTGTCCGAATGGAGGTCAATAATCCCTCAAGAGCTGGTGGGTGCTCCATGGGTGTTAGACTTCACTTGGGCGCAATTCTGCCTTGGATCCAGCCATGAAAACTAGGCAGGTCCAACCTCAGTTGGTGAGATCCCTTCACCCCGGCCAGGAGGGAGAGGTAGGAGCACCCAGGCAGTGATGTCCCCACCCATCTGACCGCAGCAGACCTGGGCTTCAGCACCCAACGAGCTGCATCACCATGGCCCAACTTCCAGCCCTGGATTCCATCCCACGGATTCCTCCAGCCTCTGCATGGGTCCTCCTCCCTCCGAAAGGGGGATCTGGGGAGCAGATGAGGCTGAGAGGAACGCGCTGTCCCAGGGGGGAAGGAGGATCTTGTCCAAGAAAGAACATGACGTCCGCTAAAGAAAAATGTGCCGACTTCAGGGTTTCTGACTCAGATTGCTCTGTGTGCCTGGTGACCCTAAGACGCAGGCTTGGCTTTAGGGAGACCAGCTGGCCATGGTGTAATTCATTTTTGGTCAGCACACTGATCCTTGAAAGTCTCAGATGAGGGTGAGTGTTGACTAAGCACTCTGATGAGACAGTGGAAGATAAGCAGGGCTTAGATAGCCCTGGGAGGCCAGACACAAGCCAAGAGCTTCCATTTCACCAGGGTGTTTGGCCTCGTCTCGGCAGAGAAGGGTTGGAAACCACAACCAATCGAATGTAGTTGGCAGACCTGATGGTTGCTTGGCATGACTCATTCAACACAAAGTCCTCTGCTAAGCGGAGCCCTTCTTCTGTGCCGTGATCGAGATGACACAACAGGACAGAGCAAGCCAGAGAGGCAACTTAGGATTTTGGCTCCAATTTGGAGCAACAACATCAGCCCTCCAGAAATGGGCCGTGCAGCTGAATGGCTTCACTGCTAGGACCCACCCAGGCCCAGGACCTTCCAGCTAGGTGAAGCTCATGAAGGTTGCTGGGTGCTTCTAGCCAGACCTGCCTGCATGGGGTCTATGAAGGTCCAGCTCTTGAATTCATGAAATTACTCAATTAATCACAGCTCTTTTTTTTCCCCCTTTGGTTTCTGGCCCTGATAGATGCAGAAGACCCAGGAAGATGTTAAATAAAAAGCTAAATATCGTGAAAGCGAGCAAAGAGACCGTTTTTGGTGGCACTTCCCTCTCCTTTAAGGTAGTACTGGTTTCATAGCTCAATTGCACAGCATTTTCCTGGTGAAATTGGGGTACAGACACTCCTCAAATGTTGTGCTTTGGGGTTCTTCTGGCTGTCTCAGGGATTCATGAGGTTACCTGGAAAAAAAAACCTGGCAGGAGTTCACTGTGGACCAGCTGTGTCCCCTGGCCAATCCCGGGTCACCGTGGGCTGTAACCCACCGGTGTGCGCAGGTCCCCAGTGCTTGCAGCCTGTTCTACTCTAGGATGTGTTACAGGTGCCCATGGGCCCAGCTGGGAACCGCTGGAAGGAGCAGGGACGAGGTTGCTTCTGAGCAGGAAAGGGGAACCAAACCCAAGGAGCAGCCTGCAGAACGAGAAGCGGCGGTGGAGCTGTGGCCAACTGGTGGGACGGGGCATGTGGGGAAGTGGCTGCTAATGAAAGGGATGTCGGCATCATCCTTGTGTCCACAAGGCTCAAGATGCAGCAGGTCCCTCAGCTCCCCACAGCCACGTGAGGGGCAACGGGGCAGAGCAGCAGGACAGAGCCAAAGCATCACGAGACGTCAGCCATGGGGATGTCAGGCCCTGGGGAAGATGGAGAGGGCCAGGAGGGTGCTCATCAAGGCTCTCCTGCCCCACCTGCCCTGCTGCAATGTGATGTCCTCTCTCCTGGTGCAGAGCAGGAGGCTGCTGTGGACCATGCCCAGCCCAGGAGCAGAGCAGCCTTTGGCCAGACCCTGAGGCTTGCAGGCATTGGGCTACGGGTGAGACTTGGTCCCACACTGTCCCCCTGGCAGGGCTGCCCAGCTGGGTGCCTCGAGGGGTAGCAGCACCCTGGGCAGGCAGCAGGGTTGGGGGAAAACGTGCCCTTGAGCCTGGTTTGGAGAAGACCTACCAGCGGCGTGCGAAGCGACGTGAGCAGGGACGCGTGCGCACGTCCCACGGACCTCGCAGGGCAAGCAGGAGAGGTGCCAGGTTTGCAGCAGCGCTAGCAGAGGGTGTTCCCAGCACGAGGGGTTCCCCGCGCGCCCGTGGCCACCCGGGACCACGCGCATCGCACGCCCCGTGCCACCAGCCAGCACTGCCGGACCCCAGCTCGGGCCAGTTTCAAACAAAGAAATGTTTATTCTTCCACTAGTTTTTCTCCTTTGTTGCTTTTTTTTACAAAACGTCTCCTCTCCGTGCCCGCGGGCAGGGCCTGGCCCGGCTCCAGAGCTCGGCCCGCGCTCGCGGCCCTGGCTGTGCCCTCCGGCGAGGTCCTGCTCCCACCGCGCTGGCCCTTGCTCATCCTGCTAGCCCCAAGCCCTGCTGCAGCCCAGCCCCGGGATGCCCACAGGCCAAGCAAGGCTCCTTGCAGAGCTCTCACGGGCTGGCTCCTCTGCCCGGTCTAACCCACAGGGAAGGACCAGCCTCTTGGAGGCAGGTGCCAGGAGACGGATGACGCCCCTCTGCAGCAGGAGATGGGAAAAGGGCCAAACCAGACAGACAAGTCCATCGTGGGGGCTGACGCTGTCTCTGTCACCGTAAGGTCATCGAGACAGGGACAAGGACAGCATTGCTGGGGCCTTACGCATCCCTGGGGGATATAAGCGCTAAGCAGAAGACGCTGGGACTTGATCTTCTCAGCAAGATCAGAAGATCCAGCTGATCTTCTCAGCTGGAATAGGGCTGAATGAGAAGAGCCCGTCCCGGCGCAGGGGCCGGACTGGGACATGCAGCCGCAGCGAGAGGAGGCACCGGGTGCCACCCTCGCCAAGGGCTCATCGGAAGCCAGCGGGGCTGCCCCAGGGAGCTGGGGCTCACGTTGATCCAGATCCTCCCGGTCAGCGGATGGGCGGGTGGCTGAAAGGGCTCAAGGCACCTTGTTAATATCCACGCAAACGGGTGTTTGTTCCCAAAACTCCCACGGAAAGAAGAGTACGTTAAGGTTCACATTAGCACATGTCATATGTATATAGTGCAAATCAGAGCCCCGGCACCAGAGGGTTCATGCTCTGGTTAGTGGTTAGGACGTCCCATAGGTGCAATCCTGGGCACTGCAGACGCTCCAGCCCTTGGTTCTCCTCCCTGCAAGGAGATTTGCGCATCATCCATCGCTTTCCAAGCCCTTGTCGTGCAGAACGAGCCTCTTGGCCCGCGTCACTGTCACGCTCCCACCTCATGCCCTATGGGAGAGCACTTGGAGAAGGCTGGTGAGCCTTCGGGAGGAGATGCAGAGAGCCTTTCCTTCTGCAGCAAAACACAGGGCTGTCCTCAGAGGGATCTTTGGCTGGTCGGAGAGGAGCTCTGGGCGCAGTCCCGAAGGCGGCTCTCACCATCCGTAGCACAGCCACACCATCCATCCCCACACCCACGCCCTTCCCCAAGGGTGAGGAAGATCCCAGGAGAAGGGCAGGTCGGCGTCTAGCTGCCACCACAGCCAGAGGGGTGGAGGCCTCTCACACACGTCCCCAAAGGGCTTTAGGGTCCCAAAGGTTGGGGACTGAAGGCAGGCACGGTCTAGGTTTGCGAGGCCGTGCCATGCCGAGGGGGTTTGTGGTTCTGCACTGGTCCCGAGCAGGAGGATGGCTTCCAGGTGGATAGAGGAGCATCCTTTCTGGGTGACCTGCAGAGGTGGAGCCGAGGCCCAGGCCATTTGAGGACTGTGGCTCGAGGAGTGAGGATGATGTGCCAAACGGGAAGCCAGGAGTGAAGAGCGAGTGCTGGGCTCAGGAGAGTCCAGCCACTTCCTGGAAGCAGGGGAGCAGAGAACGTCACTGCTCATCACTGGTTCATGGGTTCCTCTTCCTCCATTGGCTCATCCTTTGTCCTGAAAAGGAGAATAAAGCACATGAGAGGAGGAGGAGAGCAACAGAGAGACCTTCTGACATATCTTCTGGAATCTTCTGGAGACTTCTGGAGCTGGGGCTACACAGGAGCCTCCCTTCTTCCCAGTATTTCCCAGTCTGGAGACCCGTGTCTATCCCGGCTGAGTCCTGACAAGAATAAGATGCAGTGGGGGACAGATGGGGAACCTGCTGTATTCAAGTGATGGGAGGAAAAGAGGATTTGGTCTTGTTTTCATCTTGTTTGGTTGGGTCTGAGACTGTTTTCAGAGATTGCTCCACTTGCCACAGCTGGTCTCGTGGCACTGCGTAACACGCAGGGGACAGTGAAGAGGCCAGTGCTGGATCCCCTGGAAGCAAACCCAGCTCCTGGCTGTGGGGTTGTAGGACCTTACCCCATCTCTCACCGGTGCTGAACTCTGGGGCCAAATATCACAGAATCTTCAAGGTTGGAAGGGACCTCTAGAGATCATCTAGTCCAAATATGTGGTGGGATGTGAGGGATACGTGGTCAGAGCTCTGGGTGGCAATAACAGTTTTAAGTTCTGTTCTTTGCTCCCCAAGACCTGCTTAAAGCCAGCACACTCCTGAGCATCTCATCTGCCTCGGGAACATGGTTGGTCACGGTTGGAACACGGTTACTTCTATCCTGTTGCTACCAAGGCTCAGGGTTGGGCACACAGAGACCAAGGGACGCCCACACTTCCCCTGACTGCTTAAGGGCATCACCTCTTCTCGGCCATCACGGCCACCGAGAGGGAGGCCAAAGCTGTGACAGTCTCCACCTCTTCTGCTTCGTGGTGCTGCGCCTCCAGGAAGGAGCAGCCCAGCTTGGAGGCAAAGCGCTGTACGGCAACCCAGTATTTACCTGGAAGAAGAAGCAAAGGTCAGGAGTTGTTGGGACAGGGCTGGAGGAAATGCTAATGCAGTGATCTGGTAGACCAGCTAACGGTCTTGCCCGAGGCCCTATCCCTGAGACACTCACTCTGGACCTGGATCACCGTTTCCAAGGAGCGCACAGCATTGGGATTTGGCTTCTGCCTCATGCTTTCCTCTGGGAGAGGATCCAGCTGCCGGGGGAAGAGAGACGGGAATCAGCGGGAGGGAGCCGTGCCCAGGGCTCAGCTCCAGCACGGGCAGGGTTGCAATAATCACAGTCTGTGCTCCACAGCTTTAACCAACCCGACTACGTGTGAAGCAAAGTTGATGTCAGCAGAGCTGAAAGCACCAAACCCTGCCCACCGAGGCAGCCATGTGGACGCGGTGCTGCTCTCTCTGTGCCCAAATCAGTCATTGGGACCTTTGCCTTGACCACCCAGCTCTGGCTGAAGAGAGGCACGTGCTCCCCTCTCCTCCCAGGCAATCCGTTAGTTCCCGATGTGAGGATGAGGAGCGCAGGCTGCCTCCCAGCTCCTCCTGAGGATGTGGTCTCGCTGAGCGCCAAGCTCTCACCTCGTTGCCCAGCAGGGCTGACACGCAGGCCTCGGACGCATCGCAGATGGCCGTAAGGTCATGGCCACCTTCTAGCGCGAGGACCACGGCTCCTCCAGCCAGGCTCATCAGCTGCTTTGTCATATAGCCAAAGCCTGCAGAGGAAGGTGAAGGAGCGATGAGCCTTCCTATCGAGACGATGGGGACTTTGATGCCATGCCAGTAGTATCCCAAAGAGCTGCCACTTAAGGCACAGCACCTTCCCAAGAGCCATGGTCCCAGCCCCAGCCTGGACCAGGAGCGCCTGCTTTGTTCCAGCATCCCACCCATGGTGATTCCAGCTTCCTTACATTTGGCAGAGACTTTGTAGCCACCCAGCGGTGGTGGGTGGCCATCGGCTGCGTCGAAGCCAGCTGACACCAGCACCACATCGGGGGAAAATTCATGTGCAATTGGCATCACCACCGTCCTGTGTGTGGGAAAAAAGCAAGAGGTGCTCAGTCCTGGAGCCTGGCATGGCCCTCACGCTTCTCTGTGCACCCGGTCCCCCCAGACTGGGGACCCCAAGGCCACCAAAGCCCTAGACAACTATGAGAGTCTCCGGTTCAGCCGGAGGCACAAGGAAAGGGCAGAAAGAAATGCAAGGAACGGTACCTGAAAGCTGCCAAATACTCGGGGTCACCCATGGGTGGGTCGAGACCTCCAGTCCAGGCTACGTTGACGTTAAATCCCTCGCCAGGGCCAACACCCACCTGTAAGAGAGCAAGGACAGAAAGGAAGGTCTGGATGTGGCCTGCAGTGGTGACAGGGCTCCTCCCTGACTGGGTTCCACCACTGCCAGGCTCAAGGAAAGTGGACTAGGAACAGGATCCCTTCCAATAACCCTTAAAGGGGTCCAGACACCCAATCCGTTCCCCTTAATGCCAGTGAGGTGCTCCATGCTTCACTGGGTCCCATCCCTTTGGATCAGAAGCCCCTTTCCTTGCAACAAGTCAAAGCAATAGGGATCCCTTGGCCTCTGAGGAGATCACAGACTGGTCTTGATATTGATGGCAAAGGACACCGGCCGGTTGCCAGTCCGACGTTCCATTCACAAGACTGTCCCTAAAACTAAAACCAAGATTATCCAGCTGAATCTGACCACATCCAACGATGGAGGACCCCTCATTTCTCTGGGTGCTCCAGGGACACTGTGACCTGCTCAGCTTTGCTTTTTACCTCGTCAGCAGCTCCGCTGCCAGGGAAGAAGTTCCCATCATCATGACGATGCAAAGAGATGTAGAGAACATCAGGGTCTCGGTAGAAGATCTGCTGTGTCCCATTGCCGTGGTGAACGTCCTAGAAGGAGAGAGATGTTTGGGAGAGGGATCCTTGGTCAGCCTCTACGTTGGCCAAATAGCCAAATGGAGAAGAAACCCTTGGATCCCTCCTTGCTTCATGCCAAGGGGGGATGTTCCCTGAGGGACAAGATTTCCCTGCTCTCCAGCCTAGCTCCAAAAGCACCACTGAGGGCAACTATGGATACCAGCTCCTGGAGACAGCTCTGGCAAAGGAAGAGGCAGGATTTGCTGAGGGAGAAGGTCGACTTACCCAATCCACAATGAGAATCTTGCCGAGTTTCCCTTTCTGCTGCAGCTGCCTGGCAGCTATGGCCACCGAGTTGAAGAAGCAGAATCCCCTGCAAGGAGGCAGTTGGGAGTGGTCAATGCTCTGAGCTCCTTGCTGAGCATCCTTCCCCTCCGGCCTGTCCGCTCCCCAAAGGAGGGGCTCAGCCTCCCCGTCCCCCCCAGGTCTGGAGAGGGATGGGTGCTGGGAGGATTTAGTTTGGAGCAATTGGTATTTTTAAGCCAAGGACCCCTTGTGCTGTGTGAGCAGCCCCCACAGGGTGTCTATGGGGAGCTGGGCTTTGGTGCGTGCCCAAAGCCCCGTGGCCTGCGGAGGGGACCTGAGGGGCAGCCAAGCCTTACATGGCAGTGGAAGGATCGGCGTGATGTCCAGGGGGCCGCACCACCGCGAAGCCGTTCTGAGGACAAAACAGAAGGAAGGTGATCAGAGGCACTGCGCCCATCAGCCCTTCGTGCACCCCATCCACCCGGAGCTGGCCAGTCCTGCACAGAGCCAGGGACACAGCTGGGCATCCAGACCAGAGCAGCAGAGGGATGGAAACACCCAGAACCGGTTGAGGAGAGGAAAAACCTGCCCCTTGGGATGCTGGGCCCACCTAAGCTTGAAAGAGTCATCCCAGAAATGGCCAGGCAGGTAGTTTGGCCGCCTAGGGATACCAGGGCGGTACTGCCAGATGTCCCCAGTACTGCCAAACTTGTCACCGGCAGCCTGAGAGCCTTAGAGAAGAACCACCCAACCACAGCAAATACCCCACAGAGAGTGACTGCTCCTCACACCCTGCTGCAGGCTTAGGCACGGCTCTGGGCTGCCGTGTGTTGCCATCCTACCTTCAGTTCCCTGGTGGCCACCTTGAAGGCCAGCTCCGTGACGCTGCCCGCGGCCCAGCGGGCAGCATTGGAGGAATGCAGCTCGTTCCAGATGGTATCACTGTCCACCTGGAAGCAAGTGGATTAGTCGGGTGGAGATGGAGACAGTGGCAATCTCGGCCGGGGCCCCATGCACTTGGCCAGCTGCCCTGCTCTCTGCTCGGTGCCAGGCACCGCTGTCCTGCAGAGCCAGAAGTGCCCGGCACCATGGACCAGACTACCCTGCATGCAATCAGGCCGGCTCCCGGGCCAGCAACACGATGCTCCTGGCCAGGCCAGCAGCTTCTCCAGCAGCTCTAAGCGCTGCTTGGCCAGCCCGAGCCCCGAGCCGAGCAGGCTGGTGGAGGCTCCGCATGGGCTCTGCCCGGAGCACCTCACCCTGCACCCAGGGGCTGGAAGGAGTGACGGAGAAAACACTAGTTACCTTCGTTATCTTATTCTATTGTTTAATCAAACATCTCGGTTTGATCAGGGTCGCGTCAAGGGCCGAGCCAGAGGCGGAAAAGTCAAGTCTCTTCTGATCACCTCCATGTGTGCAAGTCAAAGGCTTCCCTCTGCCCGCGAGAGGGGCAGGGCTCTCCCCCTCTGCCACCCGGGCACCGGCCAGAGGAGGGCAGGGAGCGGGAGGAAGAAGAGGAAAAAATGGGTGCGAACGGGGCTGAGAAGAGCTGGTGCCCAGCAGCAGGGGCAAGGGGAGGAGAAGAACCAGAAGAGGCAGCAAGAAGGCATGGAGTGAGACCCTTCCTGAAAGAGAGAGAGAGAGAGAGATCGACAGAGACAGGGGGACAGAGAGGAAGAGAGGAGAATGCGACGAATGGAGAGAAACCAGGGCAGCAAGCCGTGAAAGGAGAGGCAGCAGAAGTGTCTGGAAAGAAGTGTCAGCCTGCAATCCTCACGGCACTGCTGTCCTCCCCAGAGGAGACCAGGGTCCCTCTCTGAACGTCCCACCACCAGTGCTGGGACAGCACTGGCTCCCATCTGCCACCTGAGCTCCTTCCCTCCTGACTCCCTGGGCTCCTAGGAACGGTTCTAAGAGGCTTTTGGTTGCTGCACGCCCTGGAGTACGGGGCTGAAAGGGCTCCTGTTTCAGTGCTTAGGAGAGCCGTGAGGACTAGAGCAAGCTTTGACAAAACAACTTCTTGCACAAGGGTGGAGAGCTCCTGCCTGGCGCTACCCAGCCTTGGCAGGCTAGTGACAAGGAGGGGACACCTTCCCACATCCCTCCTTGCATGCAGGCTGGCACTGCTCGGGCCTTGGGGGAGCCACTTCTCCCTGACCCTCGGGTCATCTCTAGACCTCTGAGCTCCCTCTGAACACCAACAAGAGCTGCCGAGAGCCGGGAGCAGCCCAAAGGCACGGGGAGCTCCCTCGACACTCTGATCCATTAAGAGGTCCTTAGTGTGGGCAGGACACAAAAAAAGCTGCCCCAAACTGGCCGGGGCAAAGAACTTACCCCAACGCCTCCGCAGGGCAGCATGACAAACATCCGCTGTGACAGGATCCCTGCGCAGAGAGAGAAGAGTGAGGGCTTCGGGCAGGAGCAAGGGAGGATGCGCAGGGACAGGGCACGGAGCTGCCAAGGAGGGAAGTTCTGCCAGGCTGCTTGGGCACCGTTAGGAACAGCAACCCCGGGAGGTGTGGGCAGCTGCCTGGCTGCGATCCCCGCGGCTGAGGATGCTCTGAGAGCCGGTGCTGGGGCAGTCGAGGAAGGTGCAAAGGGAGCGCCAAGATGCCCGAGGGAACAGCACCACTTCCAGAGCCCAGGAAGGGGGTGCCAGGCCAGAGACGGGACGTTTGCAGGGAGGGCTCTCTCCTTGCTCGATGGTGGGCAGCAGCCCAGAGCCTGCGCTGGGATTCAGGGCACCCCGGGCGGGCCGGACTCACCTGCCAACTTCCCGTTGTCCAGTTTGAGGCGGTTGAGGGGGTTGGTGCCGTAGAGGAACACGTGGCGCTCGGTGTGCACGCACTGCAGCTCCTCCAGCGTGGCCTTGCGTCCCCGCAGACACTGCGGCACACAGGGGCTGTGAGCAAGCTGCCGGAGCAGGGGCGCCGCGGGCTCTCCCAGGCACAGCACGGGTGCTGCCGCGCTTCCTGAGCCTTGAATCAGGGGTTCGAGGTGCCGTTTGGAGCAGGAAAGGGACACACACCCGCAGCAGGGCAGGCTGTGTGATCGTGGCACGGTCTGCAGCTAAACCCTACATCTCCGCAGCAGCGGAGGTGCTGCACGACCGAGCACGGTGCTTCTTTACACTAGGCTTGAACTAATTCAAACCCCTTCACCTGTAAGGCACAGATCAGCCAGGGAATACCAGTATCATTTCCTACAGTTTACAAGTTTGCACGGTCCCAGGTCAGCCTAGCTAGACCAGGGCAAGGTTTCTAACAGATCAGAACTGACTCTTATGACCCCCGAGGCAGCAAAAAGCTGAGACAAAGAGACTGAGAGGATCTGAGGATGAAAAGGACGGAGGTGGGAGCAGGATACGATCCCTCACCATGTGAACACAAGATCCGCTTGCACCAGCACCGGTTTCCCCGGCACTCACCTCGCACTGGCTGCGCAGCCCCCTCTCCTGCAGACGGGACCAGATGCTCTGGATCCTGCCCGCGTGCTCGGGGTGGTTGCTGTTATCGCCGCAGGAGCACTGGTGCTTGAGCATCACCGAGTCGTAAACCAGCCCTGCAAGGCACAAGCGCATCAGGACACGGCAGGCCCAACGCTAGACTAGAAACTCAACCTTTGATTTGGCTTCCCCTCATTCAGGGGCTGGGCTGATGGATAGGGCCGGAAATTTTGGTGATTTTTTTAGTTTTTTGACTAAAATATCTTCCTCAGTCCATGGCAGCCTCTGCCCCAAGAGGCTTGAGACTAATCCTGGCTTAGCTGTGTGAGACAGTCTAAATGGTCACTCACCAGCAGAGCTGGACCAGGATGACTTGGAAGGGACATATTATTATTATTATTATTATTATTATTATTATTACTACTACTACTACTACTACTACTAGTACTAGTACTAGTACTACTACTTGTATATATTATATATAAGTAAATAATATGTAAAAAGTACATATTATAAGTATATATATGCATATATTATGAGTATATATGTAAGTATATATAAAATAAGTAAAATTTTGAATATATATATATATATATATATAATTACTGCTCCTGCAGTAATAACATGGGCGCACAGTGACCCCCCGGGAGGGGACGTGCCCTACCTGTCGTGAAATGTGGCTTGCTCGGCTGTTCCTGCACAGGCAGCGAGAGCGTCTTGGCGGCTGGCTCCGGGGCAGGAAGGGAGACACTCGCGGTGGCAGGAGACGACTGGGCCCTGGAGAGGGGCCGGTGCCCCGCGTGCACGGCCGGGAGCACGGGGGGGTCGGCCGGGGGCTGCCGCTTCAGGAGCTGGTGCTGCAGGCGCTGGTAGGGGTCCCACAGATAGGCCTGGGGGAGAGGGGCGGCAGTGAGCGTGGCACCTTGGCTCGGGCTTCTGGACCCAGCATCACTCAGCGTGGGAGAAGGAACGCAGGGCAGTGCCCTCTCGCAGCCCAGGAAGCAGCCTGGCGCCGGGAAGGCTTGGATGTGCCAGCCCTAGGATACCTGTTGGAGAACAAGCTCCTCCTGTGACTGCATCATCTTCTGCGTCCTCTCAGGCTCCTTCCCGCTGCCTCCTGACCGTGTGGCTTCCATGCGTGTCCTTGCCTGGTCACCGCCCTCACCGCCAGCCTCCGGGAGGGTCCCCTCTGCCTCCATGTCCTCCGAGGAGGGAATCTGCCGCAGCCGGGGCTTCTCGCTGGACTTGGCCATGCGCTGCAGACAGAGGGACACAAAGGAGTACAGAGAGGTGACACGGGGCAGGAGAGATGCCCACTCAGACTGCAGAGGAGCTGCAAGACAGGAGGGCATCTCAGGGGTGAGAGCACTGTGAACGTGGGAGGCAGTAAAGCCGGACAGCCCTGGTCATCTGCTGCTTGTCCACGAGGAAGGGCTGCTCCCTGCACCCGTGCGGTATCCTCCTCCAGCACCTCTCTCCTTCCCCGGGCTGAACTCCTGTCACTCACCTTGCCCAGATGGGTCTGCTGCTTGATCCTCTCCAGGAACTGGGTGTGATGCTGCTGGTAGACCAGCTGCTGCTGGATGGCCTTGGGGTTCTGGGGCAAGGGCTCTGAGCGGGTCCTGCCCAGCGGCTTGTGGTGGCCCGGGAGTGACAGGCGCTCTGTGGAGATGAGCGAGGGGGCAAAGGAGAAAGGGACCGTCCCCAGACCGGGCACTGCAGGGAAGAGAAAGCAGAAGTGAGGGGCTGCCTTGAATGCTGGCTGGACAGAGCACCCCACACTTGCCCACGCCACGGCAAGCAGCAGCTCTGGGCATCCCAGGCCGGCAATTCCAGGCCAGCAAGCCTTTGGGAGAAGGATGTGCAAGAAGCAGCACAGGTTTCTTTGGGCAAGGGAAAAGCTTTCCTCGCCTGCAGAGTTCGGGAAACGAGCGGGGAAGGAGTCCTGTGTAGCCCAGGTTTCACCAGGCAGGGTAGGCAGCCTCCGACAGCGAAGTGCAGCCTCATGGAGCTCTTCCTTCGGAGCCCTTACACTGGCACCACGCAGCCCCTGGCCCTGGGGACGGCTCTGGCTGTCCTAAACACCAGCAGGTTGCAAGAGTTTATGCAACGTCATGCCAGCCCCGGCACCAAGGACTGCTCCTGGGCACATCTCCCCTACAGAAGAGCAGCAGCTTGCGTTGTGATGTTGGGCCTTTCTGGTGCAATGCACGGGATGCCCCCCGAAGCCTCCTGCCTACCCTAAGCGAAGCTCCGTGCTCAGCCCTGCTGGCACTGGCACAACCTGAAGCTGGCACGCAGAAAGCTCGACACTTACCCGCCACGAGAGGAGCGTGGGTGACAGAGGGCTCAAGGATGATGACAGGCTGGAGCCGAGGGGATAAAGGGCTCCCGGCCTCATGCTGCTCCAGGCCAGTTGGTAAGAACATGGGTGAATGCGTGCCCGCGAGGACGGGCCCATTGAGCACAGGCACCCGGTGTGCCAGGCCAGAGAGGGGACGGCGATCTGCCTCTCCCTGCAGAGAAAAGGAGCATTGGGTTAGCAATAAGCCAAGACAGCAGAGCTTGGGACAAGCATGGAGAAGGGCTGGCGCGTGCCAGGCCCACGGGCAGCATCTTTGAGGACTCGGAGTCAACAAAACAACTGGCTCTAGCCCAGGACCCCAAGAGAGAGGCTGGGCTCCCCCTGCCCTGCAGGAACCGCCTGTGCAGTTCTAGGGCTACCTGCAACCTGGCTACCTACCCTGGCGCTAGTGGTAGCCGGCAGTCCCAGCGTGATGGCTGGCAGGGAGGCTGCACTCTGCAGGGCAAACTGGGCCAGTGAGCTCTCCTGCATCATCAGGCGCTGGGCCAGAGGCGTCTGCACCAAACACATTGCGTTAGTCTCTGCTCTGGAAACAGCTAGGGGAGCATCTGGGGCAAGAGGCGTTAGGGGCTCGTGGGGACAGCATGCACTCCAGCAGGACGCTGCTACGCAGGGCAGTGCATAGGGGAGCTTGCAAAGGGTTCCCCCATCCCGGGAGAGGGGGATTCGGAGAGACGGAGGCAGTCCTGGGTGGTGGAGTTCACCGACGGGGTTCCCAGGGGGACACCAGCTAATTCTGAGCTTAGGATGTGGGTCTAGCAGGAAATGAGGACTCCCATCCCAGAGGTCGGCACTCCCGACCCTGCAAAAGCTGCGTCCGAGGCCGGGGGACTCACCTCGTGGGCGGCGGCGGCGGCGGGCAGCGCGCCGTGCTCGGCGGGGAGGCTGTCGTTGGGCGAGCTGCAGCCGGACACGGGCGTGCTGCTGCTGCTCGGGGAGGAGTCTGCGCAGGAGACACAGCAGGGAGATGGGCATGGGCACCCGGAGAAGGGCAGCACCGCGCCAGGCCAGCCCCTCGTAGTCTGGAGCCCAGCCCTGCCTCCGACAGCTTGCCACCGCCTTTCCAGGCCAAGGCTTGGCCCATGTGGCACGGCTGGGACAGATCTCTGTGCCAGCCTGGATGGCACCACAGTGAGAAAGCCCGGACAGCTGCATTTGTGCAGGGCCTTGAACCCATCACGCCCATCCCGGGCCTCCAAAACAGCTCGGCGAGGCTGCAGCGGCCTCTCCTTGGTCAGCTATCCCTGCATCACCACAGCACGAAGCTCCTGCACGGGCAGCGCCCCAGGGATGGCACTGATAACCCCGGGAGCCTCCAGGACAGGATTTCCCCTCTCCGATCCCCTAGACTGCACGATCCTGGACAGATCGCGGCTGCTGCAACGGGGCCTCAGTGTCTACAAACTGCCACGTTACAGCGGCCCAGGAGAAGGCCTCACCGATCGTCTCTGGGGGCCTTCTCTTCAGCGAAGGCGGCGCGCTCTCCTTGCGGGTCAGAGGGTTCTTGCGTCGGTCGAGGCACTTCCTGGGCTTGCACCGCACCTTCAGGTTGGGCTCGGACGCTGCAAGCACACAGGGCACTTAGTCCCTTGCCCAGCGGGGCTGGGAGCCCAGCTGGCTTGGCCCACGGCACCTCCTGCTCCACCCATCCCCTGTGATCCCTGTGTGCAGGCTGGGATGGCACCAGAGGGGCACGGGGATGCTGTGAGCCCCTAGACCTTACCTGTCTTCCGCAGCGGAAAATGCTCCGGAGGGTCAAGAGAAGTGCTGGGGACCGGGGGCAGGAAGGTGCTGAGCACAGGAGGGGAAGGGCCCTCAGGATCCAGGGGCTCCAGAGGCCTGTGGGGCAGAAGACACCTGGTTAGAGACCTCAGCTGGCACTGTTTGGACTCAGGCAATCCCCAGCTCCAGACTTGGCCAACACGGCCATCTCCGCGAGTCTTTGGCAACCCAAAGCTCCAGCATCTGCTTCCTGTACGTTTCTCACGGGGATCTGCACAGGCCTGAGCTCCTGGGAGGTTGCCTTCAGCCTCCCCAATCCCAAGAGCGCTCTGCCCACCCTTATACCAGTGGGAGAGGGGGCACTGCCCCTCCTGGCTGCGTGCTGGGTGCCTGCCAGCATTCACAAAGACTTGCTCCATCCCCTCTTGCGAGCTCCTACCCAAGGGATTGGGCTGCCAAGGGCTGGGAATGCATGTTCCTCTTTGGATCTTCAGTGAACGCAAAGCCCTTGCCATCCTCAACGAACCCAGCAGCTTTCCCCCCTGCAGTCTCGTGCTGGCAGGATCCAGATCCTGTGCCCAGCTGCTGCCACTGAGCAGCAAGGTGGGGAGATTCATCTGCAGGATCTCCCAGCTCATGGTGGTGTCTCAAGTTTCCCCACGTCCCTAGAGATTTGTTCCTAGGGATGTGCGTGGGTTCTGCCTCTTCTTGAGAGGAAAGACAAGCAGCCTGACAGCATTTCTTGAGGCAAGAGTGGCTCGGACTCAATGTCAATGAAGTCAATAAAGTCCAACGAGGTCAGGGAAGAAAACGGAGATGCATCCGCCACTTGGCACTGAACCCAACTGCCTCACCCCTGCAGACTTCAACTAAGATAAACTGTCATCAGGAAAAGTCTTCCTGTCAGGGTCCTGAGCATACGTCCTGCTCTGGGCAGGTTAAACAACTCCAAGAGGGTATCCTTGTTTTACCTGTATGGCATGGCTGAAGGGTTGGGGTTGCTGGTCCTCTCCAAAGCCGCCTGCTGCTTCTTCAGGATGACCTCAGCCAGCTTCTGCTTCACCACTGTGCTGGCCACAGCACCTGCAGGAAAACCAGCAGTGATCACCCTGGACGGGAAGCAAACATGGGTCACCACAAAGGGACGTTGGAGACGTGTCCCACGGCCTCCCTCAGGTGGACAAGGGATGTTGAGACATCTGGAGGGCCCCACCACCGCAGCCCGGGCCATGGGCACCAGCGCTGCCTCTGCGGGGACTGCAAAGCTCTTCCCTCTTGTTGTGCATTCAAGGCAGGTCCCACTGCAGCAGCGACGCTGCCCTCGCCTGCAGCTTTGGTGACGGACGCTGCACGTGTCTGAGCACACAGATGCTCAGAAAGCCCTGCTGAGACTGGAGGGGCACTTCTCGGGACAAGGAGAACGCAGGGCCACCATTAGCTCTCCCTGGTCACCTCAGGAGCGTGTCCCTTGCTGAGCACAACACGGGAGAGGCAGAGCAGCTCCGGAGGCAAGTCTCAGCTGGGGACCTCCACCAGCTTCATCCCAGCCAGAGACGGCAGGTAAAGGCTGATACTCAGAGGACACAGAGGGCATCAAGCACAATGTCACTGAACAGCAAGGACAACACTTCTCATGGGTTTGTCTCTCCAGAGACCCCATGCCCTGTCACTCTTCCAGCCCCTGCTAAAAGTTGGTAATTTCCAGAGAAGGTCCCAGTTGATGACCTAAAGCTCTGCCTAGCTGATGGCCTATGCAGCTCTCTGCCCAGGTGGGGACTCCCAGCCTGGATGAGAGCTTGGGAGAAGGAAAAAAGCACCCCCAAACGGTTCAGTGAATGACTCTGAGGCTCCTGAATTTGCTGACGGAGCCGCGCTCTTCCAGAGCAGCATCTGCACGAGGCCTCCTGCCCCAACGCGCTGGCAAAGGGACAGGAGCAGCGACCCACGTTCAACACCTGGCTCGATCACGACAGCACAGGACGCCCACGCGGGGCTCCCGGCGCCGCAGGCTGCCGCGACCGCTCCCCTCGGTGCCGTGGGGCTGTGCTCCACCTTGGAGCAAGGCCCGTTCCCGAGCTCCCCCTCCAGACAGATCACATCCCAAGCTCTCTGCTCCAGTGAGAACGCAAAGCTCTGGAGTTACGGTAGAGACGTCCCACCCTCTTCCTCCTGCGGCAGCATTCGGAGCCAATTATTGCAGCTAATTTGTAAGATTAACTCCTAGTTTGCATAAGGAGGCCACGTGTGGGCAGTCATGCTCAGCTCTGCTTAGCTGACCACATCTGAAGGGGCTGAGCTTGCTCTGGTATAGCTTGGAAAGGGGAGGATCTGTGGTTTTGGCACTCTAAATAGTCTTGGCAAGCCCCAAAAGTTGGGAAAAACAGCCTGTCCTCTGCAGACACACGGGGATGGCACAGAGCAAACATCAGCATCCGCACGGTGCAGCTGACACCCTCCCAGCTGAGTGGGAGAACATCCCGAGCAGGCGGCAGGCATCTCTCTCGTGCTGAAAGCACCACCTCAGGAGCTGGCGTTGAAGACCTGGACCTCGCTGGGGGCACTGAGCTAGCGCTGCAGTGAGAACAGAGCCGAAGGGCAGCTGGGCAACAGGACACTGGCAAGAGTGCAGAGGAAACGGTGCGGGCTGCACGGATGTCCCTGGCTCTTGCAGAAGGGCTCCATGCCCTGGGAAGCTCGGAGCAGTCCCCGGAGCTCCCTCTGCAAGGACAGGCACTAGATGGCGCAGGACCATCACAGCCAGATGCATCTCGCAGGCTTGGAAGCCTCCTGCACACTGCAGACCTGGATGTCCAGCACAGCAGGGACCCTCTAACCTCTCCCCCTTAGCACAGTTTGGGGCTTGCGAGGCCAAGGGACAAATTCATGGCCACCTCAGCGCATGGGGCAGTCCTAAGTCCCATCAGCTCAATGCTGGTGGGATGGCCGAAGGGCATAGACCAGTGCTAGCAGAAAGATCTAACAACTACCTGGCTGATGCCATCAAGACAGACCAAACACGGGCCAGAGGATTGAGGATTTCCAAACAGACACATGCCAAGCTCTGGCTGCAGCTCTTTGCTGCAAGCACAAGGGACTGGACTTCCCCAGTCACACTAAGCTGTTCTCTTGGGTCCAGACAAGCCCAGCATGAAGCTCAACTTCACACACAGCACCAAGAGGTGCTCAGTGGGGTGAAGTGGCTCAGTGGCAGAAGTTCTTACTTCACAGAATCACAGAATGGCTGAGGTTGGAAGGGACCTCTAGAGATCATCTAGTCCAACCCCCTGCTCAAGCAGGGACACCTAGAGCACGGGGCACAGGGTGGCATCCAGGCAGGGTTTGAAGATCTCCAGAGAAGGAGAGTCCACAACCTCCCTGGGCAGCCTGTGCCAGGGCTCTGTGAGGAAGTTCCTCCTCACACAGAGATGGAACTGCCTGAGTTTCAACTTGTACCCGTACTTCGTTTGCTCTTGTCCTTATTGAGGATCTGCCGCAGTTCCTGCTCCTGCTGCCCAGGCTCTGCCTCACGGTGCGGGGACTCCATGGTCACCTGCAGAACCAAAAAGAGCAATATTAGCACCAACGTAACCCCATGGAGCACGAGGCCCCTCTTGACCCCCAGAATCTGATGGAGCACAACTGAAACAGGCCGTTGTGTCCCTTTTGGGCAGCCCTGGCCGACAAGAACACGTGAAGCTGTTTCATTGCAGCAAACCGACGTGTCTTTGCCTACAGAGACACTCTCCCCAGAGACGTTTTAAAACTAGACACAGTCTCTTCCGACTTACTGCTTTTCATGGTATTTTGGCATATGTGAAACATTGTAATAGAGCGAAAATAGTCAGGTCTGACTAATAAAGGGGAGAGAAAGGATATGCTATTAAAAGTCTGGGACTCGGTGTTTTTCAGAGCTGACATTTTTCAGAAACGATCCCAGCTCAGAGCAAGGCCAGAAAGCATTCACATCTGCACCCATGTCTCGAAGCACCCAACGTTTATAGCACCTGGATGTCTCCAACCCTCCTTGCGCAGCCCACGCTGATGCTCAGCCCCTCACGGGAAGCCTCAGAGCATCTGCAGCAGGTTCCCCACACCTGGCAGCCAACACTGATGTGGCCGCTGAGCTGGGGGATCCCAAGCTGGACTTCTCCTCCCAAGGGTGGGATGTGCTGGGGCTGCATTCAGGCTCTAGTGAGACGGGAACTGCAGACTGTGCTTGGAGATGGCCCAAACTTGCCCGGCCACAAGCCCCAGTGGCCACAAGCCACAAACCTGGGCTAGCTCTGAGGCTGGTGGTGCTCTGAGCAGGGCGAGTGGAGTGGAAGCCTCCAGAGCTGTCGCCCAGTCTCAGTCTCACTGTGATTTCGAGATGTTTGGCAGCAGAGGAGATGCACAGGGGGCTATTCTGGGCACCGCTAGGAAATTGCAGTTAAGGCTTCCCAGAAAGCAAACGAGCCCGACAAGTGAGTAACTCGTGTCTTTAGGGCAGAGAAGCGGCGGAGGCGGAGATGAGTGGTGGCCCAGAGACACCAGGCATCCTGTACAGTCACTCCGGCTCCTAATGCAACACATGGAGCGGGGCTGGAAACACTTCTGTGCTCCACACATCCCAGGAGGGCCCTGCTCTGCTGCTGGCCTTGGCACAACAGCAGCTAGGGTGGAAAATAACGCACGAAAACGCCACTACTTGGCTTCCCAACCAGGCTCCTCACGTCAGAGAGCAATCCAGGATGGCTAAGGATTACGGGCGGCCACTCTGAGAAGCGAGGGACAGGGACATGGTGGTGGCCACAGCATGGAGACACCCAACGGAGCAAATGCTGCTTCTGTCTCGCCCCCCAGTACGACGCTAAGACAAACGCAGCATTCACTGGTGCGGGGCATAGCGTGAGCGAGGCTGGCGAGTTCTGCCCCCGCAAGCGGGAGCAGGGGCCGGGGGGCTGCGGGGCGTCCGCACCCTCACGTGCTGCTGGGCGAGCTGCTCCACTTGCTGCTGGTGCAGGCTGGCCAGGAAGAGCTGGTGCTGCAGCTGCTGCGTGTGCTTCAGCGCCAGGAAGGCGGTGTCAGAGCCGGGCTTGACGACGCGCTGCCCGATGCGCAGGTCCATGGGGGCGGCCTGGGGCACCCGCGGCGAGGTGCAGGGCTTCACAGCGGCTGTCAAGACACAAGGAGGCCACAGCTCAAGGATCCCTCCTCGTGGCAAGTCTCTCCTGCACGGAGCAGGGCCCTCTCTGTGACCCGGGAGCTGCCCTATGTCCCCTGAGGAAGCAGGACCCCGGGCATGTCCAGTCTGATGAAGACCTTGGCCTTCATCAGCGTGGCGGAGATCCCCATTTCCACCTGCAAGGCCTCCAAGGGGAGCCTGCTCCCCGACCCCGAGGCTGGGAATCCCTCGGCTGTCTCCGGACCATCCCGTGTGGCCTGGACGCGCTGCCTTCCCGCCGGAGGAGACCCCTCCTCAGCACGGGGGACACCTCAAGCAGCCCCAGCAGCTCCAGCCCCATGGAGCTGCTTTCAGCTCCCAAAGCCTTGCTGAGTTTCTCCTGCACGCACCACGGACCAGGGCAAAGCAGGGCGGGTTCCCAAGAGCCGCAAGCCGTTGGCTTGCCAGGAAAGGCTGCAATTTGCAGAGAAAAGCCCCCAAATCCCCTGTGTGACGGGTCCCCTCAGTTGCATTTGCAGCCAGGTACTCCTCCCGGCCCGTGCTGCCCTGTAGGAAGGGGTCCCAAGGGAGCACGCTGCCCCCGTCCTCATTACAAAGCAGCAATTACAGAGCACAGAGAGAACCTCGGAGCAGCACCAGCTCAACATAAGGTTCTGTCAAAGCAACCCAAGGCAAGGGAGAGGCTGCAAGGAAACATCCCCACATCTCAACATCTCAAGGGACTTTCTCAGTCGCCACCAGTCAAGAATCACTGTCCTGCTGTGCACCATGGAGAGCTGGGACATATAGAGGACTAAGAGTGTCAGGCCAAACTTAAGACCTTTCCTTCTCTTCCTGTCAGGGATACCAAAACACCAGGGAAGCGGGAAGAGCTGTTTAAGCAGAAGGGCTATTCAGAGGAGAAAGTGGAGGCATGTGGAGCAAGGGAGCAGCCCGACTGCCCAGAGATGGGCCGAGAAGGTCTTGGGGGCCCCCAAGCGCATCCATCAGCAGCCGACTGCGCCCGGGGCCTCAACGGAACCGTGAGGAGCGGAGGGCAGGAGCGGACGGAGGCAGCGGGGCCGTGTGAGCCCTGCGAGCGTCTCCACCACCATCGCCGGAGTCTCCTGGAAAACAAGCTCGGGAGAGAAGGGGCGGGAGGGGCCGGGCCGGCGCGGCCGCGCGCCAGCGTCCACACAAACAAGTCCTCGCCGCTCGCCCAGCGCCAGGAAAAAGCCCGTCGAGCGTCTCGGCGGCCAAGAGGCACCGGCGAGAGGGAGAGCGGCGGCCGCCGGAGGCTGCGCGGACCCTCCTGCGGGGAGAGGGCCGCGGAGCCGGGGGGCAGCAGGCTGGGAATGCGTCCCGGGAAGCGTCTCGGGAAGCGGCACATCCCTGCCCGGCTCCGGGAGGCCACGCGTCCCGGCCCTCCCGTGGCAGCCGCTCCGTGTCCTCGCACGGAGCCTCGCTCGGCATCTCCGGCCGCAGCCTGAGTTCATCCGGGGCTCCGTGCGGGGCCCCGTGCCAGGGGTTACGGCACGGAGCCCCCCGCGCCTCCCGGGCCAGCTCCTCCTCTGGCCCACAGCGGAGCCCCGCGACGGCTCCGAGGGGCTGCGACGGCTCCGAGGGGCTGCACGGAGCCCGCGGAGGTCCCGTCATTCCCGGCCGAGCAGCCCCACGTCCCCGCGCGGGGAGAAAGGGGACCCGCACGGGGAGCGGGCGCAGGACGCGGAGCCGGACGGCTCCCACGTGGACGGGTCCGCTCTGCGCCTGCAGCCCGGCGGATGGAGCAGGGAGCATCCACCCAGCGCAGGGGCGTTGGGCTTTCTGGGGCAGGACCCGCCGCCCCGCTACCTGTCCGGCTGCCAACATTTTTGCGCATTATTTGGAGTCTGCAGGAGCGTTCGCACGGGCGGCAGGGCCGTCTCCGCACGGCCGCTCAGGCTGGGAGCAGCCCCCGGGACCCCAGGGAGAAGCAAGGGCTGGGATGGGGTGAAGCAGCAGGACCCAACGAGGGGCTCGGGAGGGACCCTGCGCTCAAACTCAGCCCCCGACACGGTGCTCACTCCTCCTCACAAAGGCTCCGTGGCGCTTCCTTGCCACGCGCCTGCTAAATACCTGGGGATCTGCAGAGCTCGGCCCGCAGGACCACGGTGGGAGCTGGGCAGCAGCAGCAGCCGCCCAGATGCAGGTGCCCAGGAGGGCGGCTCCTTCCCGGGCCCCCGTTCCCGCCGGGTGCTCCACAGGTTGTTTTTCTGGGTCACTCCATGCACATGCCTTCCTAGCGCGGCGTGGGGAACACGCTCGCGCCCGCAGGAAGGCTCCGTTCCCGCAGGAAGGCTCCGTTCCCGCAGGAAGGCGGTTTCCCAAGCGCCGCGGAGCCAGTTGCACAAGCTGCCGCGCACCTGGAGAGGCAGCGGGAAGGGGAGGCTGCAGCAGAGCCGGCGCGAGCGGGAGCTCCGGCTCTTCCCAACGTGGAGTGGGAGCTCCGGCTCTTCCTGGTGTGGAGCAGGAGCTCCGGCTCTTCCCAACGCGGAGTGAGAGCTCTGGCTCTTCACAGAATCTTTAAGGTTGGACGGGACCTTCCCGGAGGGAAGGGCCGGGCTCCTTCCCGCGCCAAGCGCCCGCCGAGCGGCCCTTTGCAGAGCTCGTGCAAAGGGGCACGTCCTGAAGGCCCCGAAGGCTGCATGAGAACTGGCGTTTTCAGCGCATGCCATGATTTTCCCCTCTTGGAGAGAATTCCCTGCTGCCGTGCGGGTGGGTTGACGCCTCGGAGCGGCCCCGCGCGGCGGCGCGTTTTTTGGAACGTGATTTCCCATCTTCGGTCGATTAGGCGCAAAAAAAGGCTCCCGGTTGGGCCGGGTGGAGGAAGGCGGGTGATTAGAGCCATGCCCCGGCGCGCCATGCCCCTTTTTTTTCCAGAAAGTTTCCAAAAAACTAAATTTGAGGCACCAAACAATGCAAGTTTCACACAGCGGCATGCGGATTATAGAATTCTTTCTTCAAGCAAAGTGATGAACCAGGACTTGAGCCAGCACCCCTGAAACCACCCAGACAAAATACATTCACCTGTGGACGACGATGCAGATTTTTGGAGCATCTAAGACCGGACGAAACTCGGCACAACTGGGTAAATCAGCTCCACGTCAGGCCTAGGGAGAAGAGCAGGGCAAGTCTGCAGAGATAGCTCCCCTCGGTACTCTGGCTGGTTATTCTGGATGCAGAAGCCCACGGGTTCTGGTGGTGACGGTGACCACCAGGCTGACGAAAAGCCGTGTTCGAGGGACAGATGGGTGGCCAGAGACCTTGGCAAGAGCTATTGCTAACTCAGCTCCCACGTTAAGGCCTGAGCAGGGACCTCTTCTCTCCTTCCTGGGGACAAGGCATCAGCAGAAGTCCCCACGACAGAATTCCTGGACTCTCCTTTCCAAGACCTCACCAGCTTCTCAACGTGCATCTCAACCCGCTCACCGACACAGCTGTTCCCACCACAGCTCATCAGGGCTCGCTCTAAGCACGGCGGGAGCATCTACAGCTTCACCAGCAGCAGAACAGGGACTACAAGCCCTTCAGGACTAAGGAACATGCTCATCCTTGCTCCTTAAGCATGGAAGGGGTCCAGCTACATCCGCTGGGGAACAGGGATGCTTCCCTGAGCACGGAGACGCCTTGGTTGCCCAGGTCTGTGCGCGGGCCCTGGGCAGGCTGCCCTGCAGTGGGGTTGCCGATGCTCACAGCTGTGTTTTAGTTAAGCGCAGCTTTTCAAAGCACTCTCAGCTCGGCCTCCAAAGCGTTTTGCCCAGAGGCCAAATCTGGTCAAGAGGATCCCAAGGTAACCCCGCATGGTACAAAACCACCCGGAAGCCAAAGCCTTAACACCAGAGGAGGGTTTCACTACGGGCAGTACTCAAGCTGCCAAGTGACCTCCTCGACATTAATGCCTGGCTTCCTTGACATTAATGCCCTAGGGAAGACAGGGCAGCTCGCAGCGTGCCAGGCACGGGGCTCGGCTCCCCGGACGCTGCCTCTCCTCCAGCGAGGAACCCCACAAGCTTCCCGTGCACCCTACCACGTACCTGCAGAGGCAGAGCCGCTCCAGAAAGAGCTGCACGGGAAAATGCACCGCAGAGCCGGAGGATAAATCCACATGAGGATAAATGTGAGGTCCCAGGACACAGGAGAAACGTCCCGCAGGCTGCAGCCCAGGCAAGCTGCGAGCTCCCTGGTGGCTCCTTCCCCTCTGCCCGGCCTCCTGGCCGCACAACCAGCGGGACGGTCTCCCTGTCTCCCCATCCCGAGCCGCCCCGGGCTCCCACAGCACCCGCTGGGAGCAAGAGCACGCGAGAGGACCTGCCCTTTCCGAGGAGCCTTTCTGCGCGCTGCCGGCAGGAAATCCCTTCGGCAAATCCCTTCGGAAATCCCTCGGGCCGAGGCTGGGCTGGAAGCAGATCTGCTCGGGAAAAGGATGGAAATAGCTCAGGCCCAACACAAGGCAGGAAAACGTGGAGGCTGGAGAAGCAGAGCCAGCCCCAGCTGTACGTGGACGAGATGCATCCCAGGAAGAGATGCATCCCAGATTTTCAGTAATACCTCTGTTTCCTTCAGAAATCTTCAGAAATCATTAAATAAATCCATGCAGCCCACGAAACCTTCAGAAACCATTAGATAAATCCTATAAACCATTAGATAAATCCTATATTTTGCTGTACCTTGGCACCACCAGCTACCTACAAACGGACCTCTTGGCTTCAGGTCTCCTTTTCCCCTCTACAAGAAGCTGCCCAAGGAATTCCCAGCTCTGCAGTAAGGATTTTGAAGGCTCAGGGCTTCCAGGAGAGCTCTGCCCTGGGTCACCATGGTCAGGGCTGCCTTCCCAAAGCTCATCCCCAAGCCCCTCATCTCAAGCCTCCTCTGCCCCACTGATGCAGTGAAGAGCTGTGGGGCCTTCCCTTCTCCCCCATGGATGCATCCAGGCTGGGAAGATGCAGTTCTCTCCTCCAAGGTCTCCTGCGGGTGTGCAGGGCTCCCTGCTGAGCAGACCCACCCTGGACGGCTACATGGTCCAGAGGAACCCGAGGCCGTGGGGCTGCACCCAGCTCAGCGCACCCCACATCCCAGCGGGGCCTCCACTGCTCCGCACACCCCTCGTCTCCTCCCGCCTTCCAGCGGGAAACGCCCGCTGGAAACGCCCCTTCAACGTCCTCCCTGGCCTCTACCGCAGATGATCAAGAGCAGAGACCTGGGCTTCAGGGCGAGAGCTATTTGCGGCGGAGGAAGGAAGCTGCAACATCTTCAGCTTCCTGTATGAACGCACTGCTGGTGTCCTCTGCCGCGGATCTGTCTAGCAGTTGTCTCCTCCATCTGCGTCCTGGAGATGCAGCTGGGACACCACGTTCTCTGTGCAACGGGGCAAGGTGCAGGCACCAAGGCATAAACGCAGAGGAGACCGAAATGGAACTGGATGCCGAAGGTCCTTCTGCCTTTACGGGGGGCCATCCCTAGGGAAGGTCCATGAGGGGTATGTGTGCGACCGGAGCTGCTGCACACAAGGAGGGATGGGAGGTGCAAGGAAGAGGAAGTCCATTTGGCTCCAGAAAGCAAAGCACTTCCACCTCTGCAAGGGAGCATGGGCAAAACAGCATGATTTCACCCCAATTTGTTTGTGCTGCGTTTACCTCCTGCTTGTGACACTACTGCAGCAGCTGCTACCAAGGATCCTATGAGGATCCTGCTGGCGCGACAGGAAAGCAGGAGCAAAGAGCCCTCGTGGGGCAGGAAGGTGCAGGAGGAGGCTCCGTTTCCCAGCCGCCTGCTCCCAAGGCAGCCCCAGCGCCCAGGAAGCACAGGGAAGCCTCCGCTTTCCCAAGCGCTCCTCAACACCACAGAACTACACAACGGTTGGGGTTGGAAGGTCTAGTCCAGCCCCTGCTCCAGCAGGGACACCCAGAGCACCCGGTCCATCCAGGCGGGTTGGGAAGGTCTCCAGAGCAGGAGCCTCCCCAGCCTCCCTGGGCAGCCTGGGCCAGGGCTCGGGCACCCTCCCACCAAACAGGTTCTTCCTCACATCCACATGGAGCTGCCTGGGCTCCAACCTGCACCCACTGCCTCTCGTGCTGGCACTGGCCACCACTGGGAAGAGTTTGGCCCCATCTTCTTCACATCCTCCCCTCAGGTACTTACACATATCGATGAGATCCCCTCTCAACCTTCTCCAGGCTCAACAGGCCCAACTCAATGTTTCAAAAAACCCTTTCCAGAGCCGCTGGACCCAACGGGGTCCCATGGGACCCATGGGGACCCAACCCAGCAGCACCGCAGCCCTGAATGAAGCCTGCTGGGTGCTCTGGAGGCCTCAGCAGCGGCCAGGAGGACTCCAGCAAAGCCCCCAGCCAAGCCCCTCATTCCAGCAGGCACCCACCAGCTCCTTGGCAGCTGCTCAAGGGGCTCAAGCGAACCCCGCTCCAGCTGGAAAACGCCCAAGCCCTTTCCAAGGGGCTCCTATAAGGGCGTTCCAGCCCAGCTGGGGTCTCGGTGCCGCCGAGGTGCCCCGCGGGGCCTCGGGAGCGGGC
>JAVCKT010037300.1:0-14688 GCA_032273925.1 Rhynchotus rufescens | reverse complement strand
CCTTCCCTTCCCTTCCCTTCCCTTCCCTTCCCTTCCCTTCCCTTCCCTTCCCTTCCCTTCCCTTCCCTTCCCTTTTTGCATCATAGATGTATAGGGTCAGAAGCCTGAGTCTTTTTTGTCTTTTTTTTTGTCTTTTTTGAATTATTCAGGAAAATCTGAGGGATTCTAAATATAATTTCATTTTTAATCTGAGTCTGTAGACACAACACAATCTTTCTGCTCCTGCTGGGATTTTTGAAGAAGTCTTGCTCTGGTCATACATCAGTTAGTTATCATCCTTCCTGCTTCCTCAGAAGAGCCTACCTATGAGGCTGCTCACACATTTCTTCCTTCACACATTTCAGGTAAAATTCAATTGTTTAAATCAGCTAAACAGCATTAGGAAACAATTATAAGATCAGCTGAGTTGGCAGAACAGAATGTGGTAAGCTGTAGTAGGCTTACAAATACTCATTAAGGTTATAACCTTTTCTTAAAGTGACACAGAGGCAGCTGATATCTACCCCCAAATTGGAAAAACTTGAAGAAAAAGGCCAGCACCAAACTCAAGGCAGCATTCATTCTCTATTAGCAAGACACAAGCCTTTCGCTTCTTTTTTCTGCTTCCTTTCTTGTAGCAAACTTTCTATCCTCTCTCAAAATATATAGCAAGAGTCCAGGACAATAATGTCTTTGTTATGTAGTCATGGTCTATCCTTAAACAAGTCTCTTATGCACGGTTCTTGAATCAAAAATTCTGTGGGAAAAAAATGTGGCCATAGTACACACACAGAAGGAAGTTTTCATTGAGGCTTCTGTAGGAATTCAGTCTTTGTAATTAGCTAGCTTCTGAATTACTATTAATTTCTTCTTTTCACAGTCTTATTAAAATATTAAGAAAGTTGTTTGCAGAAAATGTGATTTATTTTTAAGTAACAAAATAAACTATACTATGCCATATATTTCTGATTTTGCAATAGCTCAACTTGAAAAGAGTTGAAATCTTTCTATCCATCAACACTGGACTATCAAGCACTGTGGTAGGTATCCTTTTTGCAAACTCGGATTTAGAGCATTTTCATCAGTACCAAAAGGTATTTGATTACTTAGCAGTAATAGGAATTCCAAAATTCTCATACAGAAGTTGGAAGAAAGTACTTCTTCTCCTCTTTGCAAATGTATTGTCTTTGTTACCTCCCTTAGCAGGCTCCATTTCAGCTTCTTGCATTCACCTTTCCAGCTCCAGTCAGCATTCTGTAGATAGGTCATTATAAATCCATTTTCTTTGCTAAGTTACCAATCATTTCATTACGTCAGACTTTCCATCTCAATTTCAGTTTCCTTCCTCATTCACTTCCACTTTTCTTAGTCAGCTCCTCACCTAGTGCTCTGTTTAAATTTTGTTTTGTGTGTTAGTGTAAAACTCCTATTTCCATTCTTGAGAAATTTCAGTATGCTACCTTTAATCTATTATTATTATTATTATTATTATTTATACATATGCAGAGCACAATGCATGATCAGCCTCTTGGCTGGTGGCTCTATCTCATGGCCCTTTTTTGGCCACTTCTATGTGTTCAAAATTTACCACCAGCTCATAGTAGTTGCTAACAAGCAGTAGGTGTCTGCTTTAAAGTTCAAAAGTTCAATTTTGGGTATTGAACCCTCCCCTTCCTTACACACACAGACATGAAATTATCTGCAGTCTTGTTAGCATTTACAGTTTAAATTATTTTTTTTTTTTTACTATTATTACATTATTACAGAGAATATGTTAAGTCTATGAATAATCACTAAGTGTTCAAAATTTGGAAAGACCTTTCTGAAGACACTTTCCTATTAAATGAAATGTCTTTGGGCTAAAGCAAGAAAAACTTAAAAATAAAATGCTTTTAAGAAACTTTTAAGAAGAACAAAATATCATGTTCAATATTGGCAAGCTTATACAAAATGGAGAATGGAAGTATTGAGTAGTGCTAATAATGGATATTTATAAAGTGTCAGTCTTTAGAGTGCAGAATGGTAGAAATAATACAAACCGGACGTATAAGGGAGGACCTTCTAAATAATGGTAGTCACTGTACCTCACTGTGCTTCTCATGATTAGCACTTTCCAAGTTTTTAATTCTCTGTGATTCCATGCATTTGACCACTAGTTGTCATAGTTTCTGTTATTCTAAAATGTTTGATTAGAGTTGTTTCTAAATTAGGAGCTTAGACATTTCAAGAATGTATTTTGCAAATAGATCTCTTGATCTCATGAAAGCATGGTTTGATCAAAGACCTCAGATAACAAAAAATGCCACACAAAATGAGGAAAAAATAACTGAGTTCTCTAGTCTGTAAGTATTAATGGACAACTAGCTCTCTCTTTCCCTCATAGGTCACTGTCAGGTTTAAAACCTGCGAAGCCCAACAAGGGAAAGGATATTGTAGAGCGGGTGGAAGGGGACTTTCAGTTTTATTTGATTATGATATTGCTAATTCCATCTTTCCCAGCCACAAAAGAGTATAAAGTTTCCCTCCGAGAGGGAAAAAATAATTTGAATAATTTGTTTTTTGCCAGTGGACACTAAATAGATTCCATATTTAGACAATTTGCCTTTTAGAACTTCTGCTGGCAATAATCCTAGCTGTCTTTGAGGTAGCCTAGATATTAATGATTGCAGTTTCATGGATCACAGTATTTGCATTACATTATTGCTGAATACTTCAATATCTTCTGTTGCCAGTGACCATCTCTTCCAATATTGCAACAGAATGTGTTTTGCCAAGTCTGTAGCTTCCAATCATGTACAGACTCAGTTTTTCTCATGCATTACACATTACAACCATTATTTTTCAGGTCTTCTTATGAATTCCTCAGAAAGGAACATATTAAAGATTTCTTTCCTCACATTAATTAGTCAGTTTAGAGCTTGCTGAATATCTGTTTGCCTACAGGTTAGCTGCTAGAATTTTCCAACAGGTTTCTGTGAACTGCCAAATAGATATTTACTTCTGTAGGTGCTAATTTAATTAGAATTAATTAGAAATCTCAGAATTTCTCACTCTGAAGATTAATACGTCAGAATGAGCCTAACATTTAAAACTTGGTATGAAATTTTTGCAAATGCTGAAAGGTTTCTTTACCGGCATGAATGTCCATGTCTTTTGGAATGACTGATGAATGAACACTAGTTATTTAATATGGCTAACAGAATTAATACATCTCAAAATTAGTCATGAAGCTATTTACATTAGGAATTCTGAATCAGACAAAAATTACCACTACTTTATACGCCATGCAATTATAAGAACTTTGCTATTCTACAAATATTTGTCATGTGAGTATTAACATTTGAGGAGTGTTTTACCCATATTTACCTCCCCTCCTAGAGAGATATGTGAATATTAGATCAAGTGTTATGTTACTCCCTGTAAAGAAAACAATTTATTTTTTTTCTTTCAGCTCCTGAATATGCATAAATAACACCCAAAAAGAATTCATACCTTTCCAAAAATTTAAAAGATACTTCTGAATTGCCTGGAAAGGAAGTACAGTCAGCCAATAATGTGTATTTGAATAGAATGCCCTCAGAAAATATTCACTATTAATGGGCCTCGATTTTATTTATTTATTTGTCATGTAGGACCTGTGGAATTTGTCAGTCATTATTTACATAAAGATCTAATATTTGTTTGAAAAATGCTCTATAAAATGAAAAAAAATGGTTTTAGTTTATTGTTTTGTTAAATATTTTAGGTTAAGATGTCTCATTGCAATGCAAATGCTTATAATTGTTTCTTGCTGTACAGTAACTTTTGCCAAGATAACTGATAAAGCCAAATAAGGCTCTGTGATTTGGTTCTGGTGAAGACAGCCAGTGAGTCAGGCTCTTGTTCTAGAAAACAGTCAGTCAGAGAAAGTACAGATGTCAGGTGGAATGTTCCTTAGGCTGTCTGGTGGCCTCCATGCTACTGAGTAAAAGTCAAGAGCTGCTTCAAAGACCACTTGAAAAGGTGACGGACATTGATTAAACGCTATGGGGAATCTAGAAGTTAAAAGGACTAGTGTACAAACAGACTGCCTTTGCCTATGAAAACATGAAAACAAAACTGCTTTTAAGTTATGTGGATGCTCTAATGATGCTCTAAAAAAATTATATCTTTAAGAAACACTTTGCACTAATTGTTCTACTATTTGCAAGATTATCTTTTCATCTGTTAAAAAGTTAAAAACTAGCAGATTCATGATGCAGTTTGGAGAGGAAATGCATGACAAATGCAACAGTGTGAGCAAACTCATCATCATATAAGCTTCAAATAACTCCCTCCTCCCAAAATAGTTCTATAAATGCATATCTGTATTACTTGAATAGTGACTGACAAAACCTGAAGGCAGGTTGTAATCAAGAATATTGCAGAGCTCAGTATGAAATAGAATGGTTTAATCATTTATGAGTTGTAGCAATGTTGGAGCAGTTCAGTAGCTGTAAAAGCAAAAGTTTCACTTAGATTTAAATAAGATTTATGGTTAAATAAGACTGTGAAATATGGAGAGTGAAACAAAAAGATAAAAAGGTCAGGTTCTGTGTCTTTATTTTTATTTTTTTTTTCTAATCCAGCTAATACAGTGGTCTTTGTGTTATGGAAAGAATGTTTGATCAGTGAGAACATGTCAATGCCTTGAGGTGTAAAAGATGTTTTTCAGACAGACACAAGAGAAGGAGGATAATAATTTGGACAAGATGTTTCTAAAGGACCAACTACCAGCAAAGTAATCAGCTGCTGGGCAGAGAAAACACTAGGAGAGGAATGACGCAAAGCAAAGTGACAATATCAGCGAAAGGCAGCAGAGCTAGAGGACATTCTGCATTACATTGTGCCATTCTGCCAGTGATATGTAGACAAAGATATTATCATACTGCATTTTGATACAAAGCAAAATAATCATACTGTACTTTCAATGTTTAAGCCAATTACAGATTTGTGATTATGGTAAACTCTTAATATGTCTATACTAGCAAATACTTATTCAACATTTGATTATCAATCTGAGGCTACTCAGATGGTAACAAATAATGCAATGCAAGTAAACTCAATAACAGGTTTATTAAAAAAAGCCTCTATCAGTTTTTAAATTACTTAATTCATAGTGTGAACATAGTACACTAAAATATTTAGAGAAATATAGGAAAAAAGTGAAAAAATAAAACTGCCATTGAAAGTTCACATACAGCTGCATATTTCAATAAGAAATTCCAAATTTGACTAGTGTAAAAACAAGACAAGTTTAGTCTTTGCTTTAAAACTGTATTAATTCAAGCACCTCCATCAACAATTGTACAATATATGCATGATGTCTAATTTTTAATGAAAATGACATGATCTGCATGTATGGTCAAAATAAAAGACGATTTAGCCCTTTATGTTTTTAAGAACACAGAATCACTGGCTGTGGGTGACAGCTAATTTCCTCTAGTCTCTTTATGCCCTGCAGCTATTAATGCATGCTGATCTTCAAGTATTATTGGAAAAAATTAAGCACAAACATAAAAAGAACAAAAAGAAAGCCATCAATTTTAGGCTAATTTCAACAAAATAATTTGAAATGCACTACTAGAGTTGAAGAATATATAACATAATGCTAGACTAACAATTTTGTATGAAAAACAGCCTGATATCACACACACAAAAAAACTGTTATAAAGTACAGATGTTCTCTTATATTAGGAAAATAAAGTTCTCTTTTAGCATATTTAAAAAAAAACATATGGGATTCATTTTACTCATTTCAATGCTTTTTTAGATATTTCTTGAACAAATACTTAAGGAGTATGATACAGATGCAAAAAAAGTCTCTAATGTACTTTTATTCTTTAGTATTAAAAAGATACAAGGCAATAATTTAGGAACTGAATACTAAATGGATTAACTAGAAACTGAAGACTAGCAAAAGAGGGTGGAAAAGCACAACAACATAGAACTTTTTTCTTGGTTTTACAGACATTGCCAAGTAATTCCTATTTTTTGTTGCAGTTAAATCAGCAATCTTTATTTCACATAAACTCATTCCTTTTTTTTTTTTTTTTTTTCAAATAATCTATATTTTTCTATAGCTGTGAAGAAAGATCTTTGTATCCAGTCCAATTTATTCATTTATCCCTGGTTGTTCCAAATTCCTCCTTATTAGAGGTTCTCTTTTTCCCTTTGGAGTTTCACTATAAAGATGCAGGATGCAAACATTGCTAAACAGTGATTAAAAGACACAGTCTTAAAGAAGTCAAAATCATCTTGTTCTTTTTTAACTCTGTATATTCTAGGACATATATTCTGATTTCAGCTGTCTACCTACAATTCAGTCTGTTGATGCTGATTTTGAGTTTGAAATTACGAGTTATGAATATTCTATCTAAAATATCTATAGTTTACTATCCAGAAGTGTATACTCAAAATAAACATGAATTACATGTAGTTTGTGCCACATATATCCATGGAACCACAGAAGAATTAATACAACTTCCTTTGAAAAAGTTCCAGGGTTCAACGTACTTTTATGCCTCAGTTCAGCATTTTTTTTCCCGAAACAATTTCCAAACATGGTGCTGCAAATGCTAGCATGTAAAGATTTGACTTTTGAAGGTATGTGTCACCCCCCAGTCAAACACAACCAAGTTAAGGAGAAGCATATGTCTTTCAGCAACTCTAGCAATGAGCTTCTCTCATCTGACTATATTTGCTTACACAACTGACTCCTCAATCAAAAATGCAGGCACAGTCAGTTTTAAGAGGAAAATCAGGCCTGTCCAAAAGGCTTCAGTCAGGTCCACTGTGATATAAGGTAATGCATTAAAAAATGATATATTAAAAATTAAGTATTATCGATTCCATAAAATAGAGGCTTTTTTTTTTGAATAATATACAGATTACAGTATACTCTTTTTTACTTTTGCTTCTAAAAATAGCTATTTCAAATATAATTTCATAGGAATCTTATCTTTTTTATTCATGTAAAGGCACTTTATACAACTTCTAAATGCTTAATATTTTCTTATTACATATCAAAAAGAACTGCCCATTGATTATTGTAGCTTCTGATCTTTTCTGTGAGTCATTGGTGTGGCAGTGCTCAATTACACCATGGAGTGCTTTTATTCATGAGAATGATATGTTTAATCAAGAATGCCATACAACAATATATTGTAAGGTCTGTAGACAGTTTTAAAATCCTTGAAAGTCTAATATATTGATTTTGAGGACAATACCAGAGTGATTTTTTCCATGTAAGAGACAAAAAAGACCTCAGGGTTTCACTGAAGAAACTCCAGAAACATAGGATTGGATGGTTTCTAAAATTGGTAACAAGATACAGATCTTTGTTTCCAAATCCAGACAAATTTATTGCACTCAAAAGTTGTCCCTGTCAAAGGGCTTGCTGGGACAAGTAAGTAAAAACAGTGCTGTTTTCAGTATATTTCCTAGTAAATAGCTGCCCATTATTCTACAATTGGTGTTAATTGGCATTTTGGACAAGAAGATCTGATAACTGAATTAGCCTCTGGACTGGAAGTGGCCTTCTAGAACATAACTGGCAATTTGCTAATAGAGGCAAATGGCCTGCAGAAACTTTCTACTTCCTGTACGGTATCAATTGTAGGTACAGGAAAGCAGAACCTTGTTCACACCACACATGAACTTGACTCCTTTTCCTGGTAATGAATAAATTCAAACAAACAAACAAATAAACAAACAAACAGGTAAATGTATGAGCGAGAAAACAAGAATTTCTCAAGGATAATTGATTTTTAAAAAAAAAAAAAAAAAAAAACAGGAAAGAAAAAGGATTGGGTATATTTAGGAATATATCAGCATTTCAGAACAGCCTGTATATGTTTAACATGAATTTATATTATATTCAGGATCAATACTGACATATGTGAATAATTCTCATTAACTTCTTTAGGAATGATTTCTGCTTGTCTGAAAGAAGAGTATGGCTTCCATAAAGAAAATAACAATATGGTAATGTGCATAAGCATCAAGCTTGGGAATGTGTGTGCATGTACATACAATGATTTGGAAGATTCAGTAGTCCCTGGAAGATAGGTGAGCTCCTACAACTGCAGTATTGCATGTTTAATGATTTCATTACTAAAAACCATTTTCTTGCTTCAAAAAATGCTTGGCACATCTTTTTCTTAACTCAATTTAAGGTGAAATTTTACTTGTTTGCTCATATTATCTCTGTCTAATATATATAATCTTAAATAGGTAATAGTATAGATTTCTATGCATTGAATACTTAACAGTCACTCAAATTACTGGATTTAACGTTGTCATTAGTGCTAATTATGATCCATTTTGCTACATGAGGAAACTGAAATAGAACACGATGAATCACGCCTTTGCAACAACATGACATAGTCTCTTGGCAAAAAAACACACCATATAGTTTAAATTATTTTAGTTTTTATTCCTAGTACTAATCTTCAACATTTCAATCAGCTTAATAGTAATAATTTTATCTCAGCCCACCTATTTCCAAAAATAAACATGTATATTAAATCCATATAATCCCTTTTGAAGAAGCATTTATAGAATGCGTATGTAACCATTCAGGTCAGAAAGGGACATTTTTATCTCTCGTTTCAGTTAACACATTTTATTGAAAAATTAAATACTGAAATGATATCCTTATTCTCTCACTTCTTTACATTTTGTATCCTGGCTCTACTGTCTTGATTGCCAAGGTAATTAAAAAAAATCAAACCTTAGCACCATGGCCCTATACCAAAAATATATTGCTGTGCATTCAATTGCAATATTTCTCCTGAGGCCAAAACATTATTTTCACAAAGAATAATGCTATGCAAAATAACAGGAAACATACTGTGAATAATGTCTTACATATGAAACTCTTGGTACTGTTACTAAAACATTGGTTATGTGCATGCAAAATTAAATGACCATGAAAAAAAGACAATATAATAACTTGTGGATTTATTATGTATTAGCTAATAGCTTTTTATTTTGTTTTAAACACTAATAGTCCTATTTAAAAAAATCTAATTTTTTTCAATATATACCTACTGTCATATATGGCAGAAAGTGCTTTAAAAAAAGAAAAGCTTTAATGGAGAAAAGGTGAAGGATAAACATGCCAAAGTGATGGGTATTCTTCACTGTACCTGACAAAATTCCAAGACCAGAGTAGACCCAAATGACTAGCTATTTTTTATTTGGTCACAATGAGTCATTATTTCGGTCTGCCTTAAAAAAATGCAAGAAAATATTCTTCATCAAGAAATGACTAACTCTGCTATGTTCTGGAGCGTTTTGCTGATGCTGCATGGCTTTTTGAAATACCAATATAAAAAAGCCAGTACTCTAAACCCTACTGCTTCCTTGCAGAAGCCCAAATTCTGACAAAGGGATCAGTATCACATGCTTGTTTGCTGGACACTTTAACTCTTCCTAAATGCTGGATCAGGAAATACAGTGATCACTCCTGAGACCATGATCAGTTTTAACTACTGCCAAGGCTCACCATTCTTGTCATGGCCTTTTAGCCAGAAATAGCACAGCTCTGTGGTGTCTGCAAGTTCCTTTTCTGCAGGCTTAGCTAGGTGGTCAGAGAAAACCTAACAACGATCTCTTTTTCAGACCTTTAAGACAATTTTTGAATCAGTTAGGTAATTGAATACTCAAAGAAGTATGGGTTTATCCCACAAGGCAAATTAGTTCAGTGCCTAAGCAACACTGTAAAAATTTCATTAAGTCCCCTCAAACTCTGTAGACATCTGTATTTCTGATACATTATCTGAGGATGCATGTAATTCCAGTGAAAATCTTAGTATGAATAGCCAAACTACAACTGAACAAAATACAATAAAAAAGCTATGTTGTGTTGATTGTCAGATTCATATTGATACTTGCTGTTTTTCCTAGTTTCATTTCTCACCAGTCACACCAAAATTGCACAGTCACAGGTTTGCTCTCCATTTCAAAAAACAAAACAGTTATTTACTTGACATATATTAGAACTTTCTGGAAAAAAAAAGAAGTCATCTTTTCTGGAAACATCACTGTGGAAAAGCTCAGAGATTTGCGCCTTTAAACATGCTGATTCTGTATCTTTTGCATCTTCTAAGCATTTCTTTACAATATTGGCTAATGCTTTGAGTATGGTTCTTACTGCCTGCAGAAATAACTTCTGACAACCTTCATCAGCTTTTACTGCAGTAGCACCATGGTTATGTTGCTATCACAATCTAATACACAGTTATTATAACCAATAACAATTTTGACAAATAACCCAAACTTTCTAGCTTAACAGAAGTTAATCTATCTTAATTTTCACAAACAGATAAGGTCACAATAACATTTTTGTTCAAGCAGGTGATTTCTATAGTTGAAAATGTTCATAGTGCAGCCTCCTTTTTCAACAAAACTTCTTGGGCAAAAATGTTTTCTACTTGCATTTCTACAATGCTCAAACTTTGAGAAGGTAAATAATTGCATATTACCACTGATAATGACTAAAACAACATCATCAGCAGCAAGAAAACAGTTTTAAATAGATTCTGGAAGGATCTCATGCTTGTGCATCTTTGTATCTCATGATTATTTATCTTTGCAAATGACCTCTCACTTTCTTGTTCTCTAGAATCTCAAAGACACAAGATCATTCACCAAAGAAGAGGTCATTCTGGAAATGAAAGATATAAGGTGTGTTGCATCTAGTTGCAAAAATATCACTCAAAAAATACTACCAACAATCAAGAATCACTCTCTGTACAGTAGGAAGACACTGGGAGTTTGCTTGAACAAAGGTAAAGTCATGGCTATTGCTATTCAAACTTATGCTACAATTATGATCTGGTTTCAGAAACCCCAAAGTAAGACCGATCAGAAGTAAAACCAAGATATTTCATTCTGGCTTTATATGAAAAAGCCAAAGGTTGTTAAGAGGACCTTAGGAATGTGAGTAAAAAAAAAAAAAAAAAAAAGAAAAAAAAGACCTTAATTTCCATGACATAACACTTCATTTTCAAATCATATTGAATTTAGCCTATATAGAATATACAGATATGTACTGTGTATATATATATATGCTTATGTACAACGGTAGGTTTGAGTATGTACAAAAATATATACAAAGGTATGTACAAAGAAGTCTGTAATTAAGGCGTGATACTAGAGTTTGTAGACTTTAGTATGGATCACCTGTCATGCCTGTATTGCATGACAACGCTGGTGCAGTGATGAGATATGGAAAATTTCCCAAATAGATATCATGACCTCTTGAATGGAATACTTTTTACTTTATGCAATATGAATATAATCATGAAGAAAGAAAAGGCAGAATGTGCTTTGTGTATCCTGTACTTCATATGTGCTTCACATGATGCTGTAGATGAGACGGACCTTGAAATAAAGGCTACATTAGTCATTGCATGTCAAGGATGTATGTGTAAGTTGCCTATTTTGACTAATAGTTCAGTGATATTAAAACACAAATGAGATATAGGACACCCTTACTTGATTATCTTGTTTTCCTAAGCAAGTCAATGCTGTGATCACAAGGTGGTAAGGGACAAAGGACTTCTGTCTTTTCTATTTATTAGTAAATACCCTACTGAGTACATCATCAATTAATATTTAAATAGGGCATTCAAAAACTATAATAGAAAGCTGTGAAAGAGTTCTAATATTTGGTGGATGAACTTTCTCTACCAAATATCAATTCAAATCTCTGGAGGCAGAATAGGATTGTATCTGCTCCAAAAACTGGGAAGAGAATTGTTAGAAAGCAGAAAGCTCAATATGGTGAACGACAAATGAAGAAAGATTTTTCTTAATTTAACGGGAAGCGATTCCATAAATTAATTAGAATTAATATGTAATTAACTAATTACATACCACCTTGTCTTCAGGATTTCCTACATCTTGCGCCTAGGTTTTCTCTATTCAACACACTCAGTTCTGTGAGTTTGGACATGTATTGTGGAGATGCTAGATTTCAGTAGATCACATGGTCTTTAAAATTTATGTGATTATAAAAATACAAAACAGATTTATAAGGCAAACTTAAAAGTTTAAATTCAGAGTGTACCTGACTGTAACCTATTTGCATGCTTTCTTTCTTTCCATCCAAGGAGTTTATAGAAATAACTTGCCTCAAAAATATAAAAAGCAGCAAGCTTTTGGATTGTGTGGAAATGTTAATTTAAACTTGCTGGGGCTAGACCACATCGGCTAGTTGCTAACATAGCAGGTTGGGTTCCCGAAGCGGCAGGAATCCACCAGGGCTGAAGTCGGATGTGTCTTTCTGGCTGCCTCGCTGGTGTGGCCCCACCGGTGCGTCAAGTTCTGCTTGACGGTGGAAGGCAAGAATATTCAGGTGCATCCTGGCCAACTGTAGCATTTCAAATTGAGCCTTTTTGAATGTTTATCCTGTAGCAGAAGACATTGTATCCTGAAAGCTATCATTCAGACTTCTCCATTAACAGTGATGTGGGAAGCCTGACTGCTTTGTCTCGTTATCCAGTATTCCTTTGCCTCTTTGACATGCTCAAGGTGGAATATCTTTCCTTTCTCTTAGAAGTCCGTTTCCAGAACATGTCCAAAAGCAATGTGACTACAACAACACAACAGTTCTCTTCTACATGAGGCTCTGATGACCTTGACACCTCCTTCTTTTGAATACTGTTAATTTGCTTCCCCTCTGGGTTTTTACACTACAAAATCCAAGTGATACCTCTTCCATCTCAGGGTTAGGATCTTATTCTGCTTTAAATTCACATATCTCTTGAAGCTTAACAAGACTTCCAGAAAGTCACATTTTCAAGCTTCTTACTATATAATCTGGATGATGCATTGTGTAAACATTCACCACATGGATAGATAATCTAACTTGTGACCAGTATCTTGGGTTTTATTCTTTACAGAGACAAGACATAATATTATACATACAGATTACAAATACAGTATTTATATACTTATTTCAAACTTGGCACCTTTTTCCTCACTTTCTTGTATATTAATGTTTTTCATATGCACTCATGCAAATGCAAGCTTAGTCCTACTTTTATTTTTATCTCATTTCTTCTGATTGTTGATCATAATAATGATCGGACAGTTATCACAATTCACATAGCTTCCTCTTGAGATTTAAAGTGAAATTATAAATGGCACTTAAAATCATATTGCCTTTGCACACTAGAACAAATCAAAGGGGCCTAATTTGGGGACATGAAGGTTCTGTCTTCTGTGAGAGGATTAAAGAGCTTAGCTGACTTAGTCTAACAAAACTGTGTCTGAAAGGAGGCAGGACTATTTATTCTTTTTATGGTGAAAAAATTACTGTGGTGAGTAGAGCTATTTATGCTAACAGACAATGCAGTCATAAGCACAAAAATGCTATAAGCTAGCCAAGAATACATTTACATTAGAAACAAGAAGTACGTTTATAACCTCCTGCATATCTGCAACCTCCTGTATATATATAGCAGTGTATTTACCATAGAGGATCAGCACACCTGAGTAGCACTGCTGCTTTTAATATTGAGCCCGATAGGCCTGACATGATAGCAATGAAGAGAATATGCCTCTGATCAAAGCAAAACAGCAAATATTCCTCAAAGGTACATTGACATCTTTCAGTTTAAGTAATAAAAATTGCAGCCTAAGAAAATACGGAACATCCAACATGAAAGGAAAAAAGGGAATTATGATGCCCTAATTACATTCAAAAGTAATCAGGTTGGTATTTCCTTGTGTTTAAAGAAGCATTTTTCACATATCTTGGACTTTATAATTGTGTAAGAACTCATTACTAGAATTCAAATGGGAAAGAAATGTGTTGGTCATCATGAATGACAATGATAGACATCCACTACTGGCAAGGGTCCAGAGCTGATGACCTAGCAGATACATTCCTCATCTTGGGTTGGCCCCACTGATCAAGATGAGCTTTAGACAACATCAGATCAGCGATCATGAAACATGTCAGATGATAGACAAGAGAGAAGAGTTTTTCTATTTATTTACAGAAGAATATCATGAGCAACTTCCAGTAGCCTCTAAATGGCATGAAACCATTGCCTGAACACACTGTCTCTGAGTGCAACAGGCTAATTCTCCCTTCTTGTTCATTTAGCATTGGCTTTGGAAATGCTGCTCTGATTGCAATAAACCAACAGATATCAATGAACTCCATTTTTGAAACAAAGTGTCTGTCTAAAATGTACACTTTTCAAAAGCTGTAGAACTATGCTTGCTATTTTTTTCAGGTTCAGTCTAAATGCATATCTATTCATATGACTTTAATTCTTTTTAGAGTTGTTTCTTTGAGGCATTGCATGCTAGTTAGTTATCCAAAGAGATTTTCACAATCAAACTACAAACCATTTAGAAAAAGATTTCTAAAGTAAATACTTACATATTCCTGAATCTAATGTCAGTATTTGCTACAGATATTATGCTCAAGAGGAAACAATCTTCTTTTCTGGTAGATACTAATTAAGCTGTATTTTCTATGGTATAGTAAACATTAATGACCTTATTTTTTTTTTCCTTTCTTTTGTTTAAATCTTAACATGCAGATTATGATGGGGCAATTTAGTTCACAATCTCTTGGCCATTTTCTTATCATTATCATGCAATGTAATAAGATATTTCATTATTTTTAGTCTGAAACTTTAGCAGGGAAGTTGCTGAAATTAC
>JAVCKT010037297.1:0-28616 GCA_032273925.1 Rhynchotus rufescens | reverse complement strand
ATAAATGCTCTGGGCTTGGAACAACCTTCTAGTGTGCTTCTAATGAGCTTTTCCCAGCGCATGGTCAGCCCAAGTGCATAGCCTCCAGGTGCTTATGGTTGACCATGGCAGCTCCAGGTCATGCTGTTTGTTGTGAGCACAACTAAACTCCGCAAGTATCTGGTTTGTACCTTCCAGCATGGATGGAAACTGAGGCAGGGATTATTGTCCCCAGCCACCCTCAGCGAAGGGGACTTCTTGGTGCATCCTGTCCCAGCAGGGCCTGCAGGGTCCTGCTGCAGCAGCTCTCAACACTCATCCCCACCATCCCCTAGGCCACCTTTCAAACTGTCCCCTGCTGTTTTCTCCTCTGCTGCTCCTCACATGCGAGAGGACATTCCTATGGGCAGCCTCACCATCCTCCTCCTCTCTTCCAGCCTTGCAGCTCTGCGTTATCGTGATGCTCGCAAGAGATGCTGACGGGCCCGGGCGTGATGCGGCGCTGACACCATGGCCAGCCTTGCTGCCCGATATTTATCTCATCACTGTCTGTCACTGTCGAGCTTTGGTCTTTTGTCTCTAGCCTGCCAAGCAGTCCTTGGGACGGGGAGGGCTGTGGTGCTCAGCATGCAGAGAGCACAACAGTGCCCGTGGTTAATGCTGCTTTCTGTTGTACCTGATGCTAAAGGACACCAAGCTGAACGTGCTTAGCACCGTCACCTCTTTGGTCCACCTGAGTAATAATAATCATGAAAGAGCTATGAAAAAATCAAAGGAGCTAATACTGGAGTAGTGTAACCTGCATGCTCATCAGCCCGAGGAGCAGGGATGCTGGCAGCAGGGAAGGGGTTAACCCAGTCTTTTTTCTTTTTTCTCTTTTCTTTTTTCCCCCTGCAGTCCCTGCCGGGTGGATGAAAATGAATCACATTTCATTCTGCTCTCAGTCAGCCGAGATTGCTCTATAATTTTGTTTTTAGTCATTCGTGACTGAGACCTTCTCTGGCAAATTTAGTCACCGAATGTTTTTACTGTTTAGCCCCAGTCGTTTGAAATCTCGGGGGAGAGTGGGTTTCGTATTGCGACAGCTGAGAGATGAGCAAGGGGAAAGCTGATGGATGTTGATAGTTCGGGCTGATGATATTCAGTATCGTCTCCATACCCCACATAGCTGGGCAGCGATACTCACTTCATTTATTCATGATCATATACGAAGAATTGGAGTCTTCAACATCATAATAGCTTGTGACCTTAAAGGGACACAGTCAAGTACTTTGGGGGCCAAAATTTAACCTGCTCTAGAAATTGCTATCTGCTGGGAGAGATAAATAATAACACCTGTATCCACTGCCATTCGCTGCCACCTCCACACACTGCACGCAGGTTACCAGTGAGATGAATTTCATGAGCACTGGGGCAGGTGGAAGGAGCCTTGGCCCTGTTTGCAGAAGGAGAAACGGAGCTACAAAGAGGTTAAGCCATTTGCTGCACACAGTGACCGGGACAGAATTACATGTAGGGTTGAAGGCTTCTGCTCCTCTACTGAATAAGCATTAGCTCTTGAAGGACAATTTCAGAGAATTTGAGGAAAAATGAGATCATTTCCTATAATGTAGAAGCTCCCTTAGCCGCTCATGCTTTAGGGCCTGTCAGCCACGCAAGACTCTTCCTCCTGTTTCCAGTGTTGTTTTAGCAGCCTTAACAGTGGTCCTGGTGCACGAGGGAGCTAAATTAAACCGAGACCAGGTATCATTTCTGCCTCATTCAAAGAAAAATGGGTGAGCAGAGACTCAGGAGGGGAAGGGGCGGCAGGTCCCACCGGCCGGGCCGTGCAGCACGTAGGCGGCATCAACGCGAGGGCGGACATTTTGTCCCGCCGGCTCCAAGGGGAAGGCGCGAGCGCCGCGTCGCCATCAGGAGATCAGCGGGGACGCAGAGGGCTGGGGCGTCTCCGAGCCCGGGCACGGAGCTACCCCGCGGCGGCCGTCGTTGGAAGGGGGCCGGCTGCCGACAATAGGGGCTGATGGGGACGGCGTCTCTAATGGCTGGCTGGGGGACGTTAGGGCCGGCGGCCATTACTGCCATTGTTAAGTCCTGGGAATATAAAAATGCAGAGAGGAAGAAAAAAAATAAAGAAAATTGCCTTTTTATGTGGCAGAGAGCGTAAAGTTGAGCTGCCTGTTGCCATGGCTACAATATTCCGTTTGCGGTCTTTAGTTATTTAAGACCAAGGGCCTGGTCTTGCTGAGTCAGTGAACTTGGTGGAAACATGTCCCCAGCCGCAGCTTGTGTTGAAGGAAGACAGAGTAGCTTGGTAGGAAAGGAGAGCCCCTTCCCAGTCTTTCTTTGGAGACCATGTCCCCTGCGTCTTCCTGTTCTTCGGGTAGAAACCTGGGCTTCTCCAGCATGGCTATCAGATCCCAGCATGCCGGATCAGGATCCTTGGAAGACCCCCGTCTTCCTCGCTGCCTCTATGCAGTCAAATGAGACCACAGTGCAATGCCATGAAGATGGAACAGACTCTCCTTTCCCTCACATTTCCAGTGTTTCCCAGTGTGATCCACCACCAGGCAGCATCGTGGGATGGGAAATGTGGTTTTACACCTGCTTCAATTCCGTTCCTCTGTTTCTCCACTCATCAAGGAAGAACCAGAAAGATTTCACAATCTTTAGTAAAGGAAACAATAATATAAAGTATAAAATCAAATTCCCAGGGCCAGAGATGGTCCAGTGGGTACCTCATGGCTGTATGGGCTGGTTCAACTCAACCACCCAAACTATCTGCTCTTCTGCACGGGCAGCAATGATGGATCAGATACCATGTGGAGAACCCCAAATATAGCTACAGGGCTGATTCTACCCTCTCAAAATGTGAGGTGAAGATGTTGGGCTGTGATTTTCCGAGCTATGCCTGCCTCCCGAGGTGTATCTATCCGTCTGTCTGCGTCTGCAGACACACTTTCTACCAGACAAACACCATAACTTGGTGCTTCCCATGCTGTTGCCATGTCCCCGAGCTCCGCTGCGCCGCTGCGAATTTGTCTCTGAATGTTTGTCCCCCAAAATGGGTCTCTCAGGCTGACCCTAGGGATATTCCAGCTGTTCCCTACATCTGTATTTTGGCTGTTTCGGTGCTGTTCTGACGTATGATGTGCGTTGCCTTTTGCCTCCAGAAAAACGGCGGTCACGCGGCCCCTTTGAGAGATCTGCTGCTTGCGTGCGATGGTCGCTGGCTTTTCTTCCTCATCGCAGAGAGGGGAGGCAGAGCCCTCCGCAGATCAGCCTGAGAGCTTCTGCTGCCCCCGGGTGAGATGAGATAAACGTGCCCCGTAGTGAGACGGAGACAGGGAGGGTTTATCAGGGCGGAACATGAACCGAATGAAAGCGTTGGGATTTCGCTTCAAAGGCCAGATGCCATTAGCAGCCCCCTTTGTGTTCGCTTGCATGGGTGGGCTGCGCTTTATTCATGTCCTGAGCAAGCGAGAGGGAATGGCTGCCTGCACAGGGCGAGTAAACAGACGAGGGAGGCTGCGCTGGAGGGAAATTAAGGGATTTGGAGGGAAAAGGGGGGTTTCTGGGGAAAGATAACACACCCAGATGACCATACAGGTCTGGTCTCCTTAGGGACAGCTACTTTAGTGTCCTCAAAGACTCTGGAAGAGAAGAGGGACAGGGCTCTCCAAGAGTTGGGCCACATCATATTCAACCCCCAGCAACACTCCAGCTTCCTCTCTAGGTGACCTCCAAACCACCAAGCCCTTATTAACACGCTTCAGGTCTCCAACTCTCCTCCTTGGTGACAACAAGAGACACAAACCGACTTTCCAGCTGGGGACCGATGTCTTCTTATGCAAGTGGAAAGACCAAAGACCTCATTTCCCAAAGAGGAGACCCAAATTGCATGCAGAGAACCTCTCACCCCCATGAAAGAGCAGAGGGCTGCTCGCACTTCCCTCGCCCATGACACTGCTCTGCAGGGTGTTCCCAGCATTTGTGTTACCCTTTCCTTGACTGCTTCCTGCTCGCTCAGAATCCTCCTGTACAAATAAGAGTGCTAGGGAATGGGGAACGGATGAGTTCCCCATTCATTAAATCAGAACAACCTGTAGTGAGAAATGCTGGGTTTTTTGCTTAGGATGGATGATGCAATTGAGTTTCTGTTTATAAATGAGGGTTTTTTTGTTGACTGCTTCTGCTTTTATGTGTGAATCATACAAGTCACAAACTGAGAAATGTTAGCTTTTGTTAGATCCATACCTGGCCATTGCTTAGACCTAACACAGATGAGAATGTATATTATTGCCCCGAACAAAAACAATTCCTTGTCCCTATTGACTTAATACCCTGCCTTAGCACATGCCAGCACTTCTACACAGGAATTTTATACTGTTTAATAATATTTATACTATATGGCTAGATATTATTTCTTTTCCCTCATGTCTCACTCCCCAACTTCCTTTTCTTTCCTCTCCCTTCTTCCTTCTCTCCTTCCCTTTCCCCAAGCTGTCAGTACTAATGAACACCTAAACATCTGTATCTAACCCCTCACGACACCTTCAGCATCTGAATGCCCAGCTAATGGCTTATGGGAGCCTTTCATTGATTAGGTTAATAGAGAATAAAATTACCTCGTAAAAGTATTTTAAATTTGATTTTAAAATTATATCCATTGTCATTAACCCTTTGATCGTTCCTGGCTTGGCGTGGATAGCCATTGCGTTGGTACTTGCTAGCCAGCCTTTAAGAGAGGGATTTAATAACATTTTATGTGGTTTATGCAGCATTTGTGCGGATGTGCATCGTGGTGTGAACTCTTTTCAAGATCTCTACTTGGAGCTGTGCTGTGAGGATATCCCATCTCTGCTCTGCTACCTGTGGCTGATGAGCATGGGATAAATAGAGAAATGTTCTGGCCACCAAAACAACCTGTCAAAATCTAATCCAAACAGCAAATAAGTCTCCAACACATGCAAGAGTTTTACATATCTGTGAGATCAACCTGCTCTGCCTGGTGTAGTTTGTCATTGTCCCCATCCCCGGTGTTTAACAGCTCGGCACAGTGGTGGGCACTCCCAGTACTGTGATTTCTTACATGAAACCTAGGTCCTTCCATCCCAAAGAATCCAAAAGTGCCTTCCCCATCTGTGTGGCTGCAGACATTACTCATGGGCTATAGAATAGGTATTTGAAAGCACCATCTGGAAGTATAAAGGAGGGAACTGAACCGGCTCCCTTTGAAGTTACTGCGTGTGTGCGAGGGATATTTCATAGTGGTGGAAGGCAGTTCTCAAACGAGAGTTTGGCCGGGGCAAAGAGGATCAATACCCAGCGTGACACAGGCTGCAGTAACGAAGGAAATCAGCATCTTCCTCTCTCTTGAGGGAGGCATCACCAGGGCATGACTCAGGCCTCTCGAGGCACCAGCTCCCTCTGCTTCCTCCTCAGGTTTCTCTTCCAGGGCCCAGCAAGGCCTTGTTGCTAATTAGCTGCTGAGATTTGACAAGATCACAACGTAAAGCAACAGGGCTGCGATTTCTGCTTCAGTTTTCGATTATTATTTATCTGAGCGCGGCAGCTGCTCCGGTAGATTGTAATTGTTCACTTGTTCAGGGTCATTTTTCAAATGGGCATTTCAGCTAATATCCCATCATGGCCCCAGATATGCAGCCTGCATCTCTTAAAAGATTTAGATGTGCGTGGTAGTTACCTGTGACAGCTCCAGCTCTTGGACTCCTCTCAGTGTCTTTCCTTAGCTCAGTCCAGAGTGTTCTACAACCACCACAGCGACGCTCATTCCCTCATTCTCAGGCCTGGCTTCCCCTAATTGATACAGATGCTTTTCCTGTCTGTCCCAGACTCCCCAAAAAGCATGGCCTGGAAGCAGGCTTGAGCTTTTCCTCCTCAGGCCCTCATCTTGGAGCCTCAGACATTCCCCGCTGCTGCTGCGAGAGAGAAGAGAGATCTAGAAGTGTGGCATGGATGTCAATAGAAGCACTGAAGAACATACCATTAGGATCCTGCTTTGGGCTCTGCTCCTCCTGATTTTCTCCTGCATGGCATCTCCACTCTTCTTATCCCTTTCTGGCAGTGATGGGGGTATGAATCACATGTTAATTTTAGAAACACTGCCTGGAAATTCTGCTAGATATAGAGAGGGGTGAGTAAAAGGCCTTCCTCTTACCAGACATCAGGACAGACTGTTGGCATCTCATGGATGCAGGTGTACACCAGGATTCCTGGTGTAAGGCTCTGGAGGACCCTTGATGAAGCCATCGTAGAGCCGAGAGCTGCCTGGGGCCAGCAGTGGGTGATGAGGGGACATGAGGGTCTCCCAGGGCCAGGCAGAGCATTGATACTCCATCCAGTAGGACTCTCATGATGAGTGTGGCTGCTGAAGGGTTAATTTCAGCCCCACTCCGTGTTATTTACAGGGAATCTTGCGGCTCAACAGGAAAGGAATTAAATTCTTGCCTATTGTACCCACAGGCTGAGGGAAAAACGCGAGCTGGAGTGGGAACTAACGGGAAGCCACAGGTCACCCTGGCAGCAACGAGATGGCACCGTTTCCATATTTACAAGCGTGGGGTTCCTCCAGCGTGGAGGAGTCGCCCTGGAGTGAGTTGCTGCAAGTGTTTCCTCATCCCTCTACAAGTGAAGCTGCCTGGGGAATTATTGCCTTCCCGCAACTTGTCTTTTTGCCTAGATTTTTCATTATCGTTTTTCAGTTTTTTTCCCCAAAGTATCTTACTTTGCCAAGTACAGCTAAATAAATGTCAGCGCTTTCCATTAGAAGCACCAAGAAATTTGGCAAAATAGTTATTTTCCTAAAAAAGAAAACAAAAAAAAAGACCACTTCCAAAATGGTTTTCTGCCCCCAAAATGTCAGTGGAAATATTTCAACCAGTTCCATTTGTACTGGCAGAAATAAAGCCAAGATGCCAATATACATCTTCATGCAAATGACAACTTGCAGCCCTGCGATAACCAAGACTCCAGACATCCTTGTGCAGGGAAAAGGAGGGGGAAAAAAACAAATGGCGGGTGTTTTTGTGCATGGTGGGTGACAAAAACAAGAGCCCAAACAGAAAAGACCTTGCAAGCCAGTCCAGATGGGAGCTTTCATCTTCCTCCAAACAGAAAAGAGTTTGCATATCAACTGTGGAACAGAGGTCCGATTTCCGTGCCAATACCAAAGCAATCCTGCATGCCAAAGCAGAGGGGAATTTACAGGTCAATACGAGAGAGCTTTGCTATGAATCACGCTGCATAAAGAAAAGGTGTTCCTAGTGGCCAAAAAGCAAGCTTTTCCCCCCAAAATTAGCCCAGAGGAGAGCTTTTTTACCAAGGGAAAAGAACCTGTCTTAAAAAAAAACCTTATAGCTGCTGCCTTAGGGGAAAAAAGAGTGACAGTCTTTCAAATCTAGACCAATTAGTAAGGTGGGGGAAAAAAAAAAAAGGTCCTATGCTAATTAAAAATTAAACCCGACAAGACAACAGTATAAAAAATGGAGGAAATGAATGAAAACAATTAGCAGAGATGAAAAAAAAAACGGGGATGGGAATGATATAAATTGAACCTATTATAAGGCACTAATGACATTCGAAAACCTAATTTTTACATTGTCAAACCATTTTGATTAAGTGTTAAACGCTGCTCTTGTGAACTTGGCATATATTGTGCAAGAGCGGTAATTTCTGCCTTTATCTTCCTCGGGCTTTCTCTGAAAAAGGTGCTTGTGTGCTGAAAGAGGCAGCTCGTGCTCCTCTTTCTTTAGTGCTAGGGAGTTATCAGCCTCCCTTCCCTTCCTTTGTAAGTGCCAGGAAGCCCCAGCCCTGCCTGATAAGGGCTATTTTCCTGTTTGCAGGGAGAGGAACCCGGGTAGGATTGGGGCGATGAGGAGAGGGAGGTGAGAAATGCTGAAGACTGGTGAAAAAGGTGCAAAACAGACTGTTTTTATAGCCAGGAAACTTTTCTCCCCTCCTTCTTTCTTCTGTCGTTCTTTCTTTTTTTTTTTTTTTTTTTTTGAAAATGGAATAAGCAAAATAATTGAAAGCGAGAAAATTGACTTTTTATTGCCTTTTAAGTGCTTAACATGAAGTTTCATCTAGAAAAATTATTGTTATTTTTATCTGTAGCGGCGTCGCTCGAGCTTCTCCTCCAAGAAGATATTTCTTGAGTGGAGGGCGCCAGCTGCAAGGAGCCGCGCGGGGAATGACAATGGCCTATGCAAATACTCCGGAGCAGCCATCCCTGCGGAAGCCTTTGCTGCAACCAGGAGGTGAGGGAGCTCAGCACCTGGCAGGAGAAGGTCCATCCGACCAGCTGGGAAGTGTTGGAGCTCCTGGATATAAAGCCTGCTCCAGGAGGCCACGTGTCGTTATCCATATGGGTTTTTAGGCCAGTTATAATCTGTCTTCCCACCTTTAGTCAGGAGGGTGACTCCCAATAACCACAGTCTGAGTTTTCTCTGCTTTGAAAGAGTCAACTCTGTTATATCAGCTGTCAGAAGATGGACTCTGTAGAGATGCTGGTTGCCTTATTTCAGAATATGGGGTTGGTTTCCACCCTGCCAATTGTCCCTAGTCAAGATGCAGCTCAGGTAGGTTCATGCAGGGCCTTGCTACTCCAGGATGGGTCAGATGGGCGAGACTGGAGGAAGGCCAATGGGAAATTAGAGTTTTCAGCCAGAAAAGTCAAAAAAAATATATATTTTCCTTGAAAATTAAGAAAGGGAAGAGGAATGCGCTCTGTAAGTAGGAAGGAGAATATGGCACTTTGGGCTGTTCCTGGCTCCTGTGTCCTCCTCAGCTTTATCCACAGAAAAAAAGTGACGGGGTGGAAGTGATAGATCCAGGCTAGATCATGAGGACTCGGATCCACGTAGAGCAGATAAGAAGCAGCATGCGAGTCACCATAGCTAGGACAGCGACATGCAGGTATCATGACCAAGGGCAACGACTATGTGAGAGGTGATAACACAGAAACTAAGCTGGGCTCGAGCGGGTGGCGCATCTAGAAATCCTGGTGCAGAGAGAATCTCTCCGCTTTGGCAAAGCACAAAGTCTTTTTACAGAAACATTGCATCCCTCAGGACAAAAGATTTGATCGCATCTCGGTTGGTGCCAACCTGACATAGAAGAAAAATTATGCATTACAAAATGCTAAAAGACAGCTAAAGGGAAAGAGTCGGGAGAGGGGATGGAGCCACAAAAATAAATCAGAATCACAATGGAGGAAAAGGACGGGAAGTTAGAGCGAAAATAGAGAAGAACTTTTGGAAGGTAAAGCTTTTAGAAAGAAACAAATATGGGGAGAAGAAGAAGGAGAATAAAAAGCCAGGACATGAGGCCAGGCTGTGTGGTTGGTGTCCTTTATATCAATTTTTTACTGCCCCTTTTCGGCTGTCCTAGGAGTAGTTCATAAAGCACAGCGTTTATTACAGGGGTGGTGTCACACACTGCAAACCCATTTTGTGACTGCAGCCACTGGGGGATCACGTGTTGAACTGGCCCCCAGTGCAGGTGACAGCCTCAATGAATTCAAAGAGGTGGAGGAGGACCCAGGTGACAGAAGGTATTTGCAATGTGCCTGTCCTTCTCTCACCCGTTTGCAAGGGAAAGAAAGCAAATCCCCTCCGTGCTACCAGCAAGCACATTTTTATTGTAAGCTTTGCCAAATCTGGTGCTAAGGCTTAAGCTCTTGGGTCATGCAATTATGTGAGTCTCTGCTTTTATTTTTTAAAATGCCACTTTCTACCCTGTTTACTTGTGGAGAAAGACTTGGAAGCAGCAGGCACACATATAGGTTCAAACCCAGCTAATTATTGACACGAGTTTTTTTATGTCTTGCTGCTGGGATCCTTGATTCTGAACTGCCACAGCCCAGGCAGTGGGCACAGTGGCCTTGCAACCAGAGCCAGGGCTAATGTAGAGTTCTTACCATGTGTCCCCCCTTTACTTTAAGGGCTCCTACTACCCTTCATAGTATCTCAGCCAACAGAGTGTTGAAAAATATACTCATCTTGATGTAGGTTGTGCAGACTTGACCAGACTGCTTTGTGCTGCTTCTGTTCAAGAGGAGTCTCCTGGGATAAAGATCACACAGGAAAAAAGTCCCTTCATTTGGTGACTCTCCAACTTTCTCTTAACTTTAGTGTCCTTAAGCTCCTCTGAGTCCCACAGTCAAGTGACACTTGTGAAGTTCAGCTTTCAGTTAAAAATGGAACTCGGTTTCTAACACCCCTGTGCACAAAATCTTGTAAATCCCAGATTTCTTTTTTTTTTCCAAGAAGTGAGAAATAAGAGTGGCGTGGCTTTAAAAGAAAAGCCTTTCAGATTTTTGGTGCCTGATTAATGAGACTTGAAGGCCCGAGTCTGCTGTTACTAAGTGGGTTAGAACCAGAATCTCAGATTATTAAAAATGGAAATTGGAAACTAATTAGGAGTTCATGTTTGCTTTATATATATTTTTTTAATTCTTACGTTCCACTCAGCTGCTCTTAGTGATACCAACCTATTTAATTTCCCTTCTCCTGCATGTCATTTCTACCCTCTGTTTCTCATATTGGGAAATACAAGCTGCTGGGATCAGGACGTATTTGGCAGGGGGGAAGTCCTATCTCAACAGCCAGCGATTTGCTGCCTTCATTTAAATAAAACAAAGAGAATATTATGATGTATTTTTGCTGGTGGCCCCAAATTCGGATAGTTTATACTCCGGCAGGGATAATGGCACCTGGTCAGACACCAGCTGGCAAATGCATTACCACCTGGAATCATTTACAGAGGACGTGTCGTGCTCCAGGTGCAGGTATCCACCCTCTAAATACAGCCACAGCATTCAGAGTCCTCCTTATTTCAGCCTCTCTCTGCTCTGTTCTGCTCCTACCTTCTCCTGCACATGGATTCTCCCTCCTGTCCCTGCTCTGAGCCCTCCTTCCCTGCACAGTGTCTCCTTCCCTTCATGCTGCTCTGGATCCTCTCTGCTCATCTGGTGCCACCTCCGCTCCTCCCTGATGCCACTGCTGCACCTCAGCTCTGATCCTTCTCTCCTGCCTCTCTGGTACTCCTTTCCTCCTGGGTGTTGCTGTCCAATGGGCCGTGTCATGGGATGGAGGTGGACAAGGGACAACTGTGACTTTCCCTCCAGAACTTCCAAGAACCTGATCAGAAAACCTGGCTCCAACCTTCATGGTCTGTCCCGTGGCTAATTCTACCCTCTCTGATGGGCACTCGCAGATCGCTCTTATCCAAGGTTGTGGCAATAATTTCTAGCTGCATTCTAGATGAAATCCCGTTTCCTTTTCCAGCAGGATTTAAAGAGGGAATGTGGTGTGCATGGTAACCCACCATTCAAGGGATGTCTTTGGAGAAATTCTCCCACAAATTGAGCTGGGTTGGATTTAACCCCACCAAGCTGATAGGAGAAGATGATGAGACGAAGCACTGGAGCAGTTGGAGGAGGCAAAGCTGAGGGCTGTTGCAGTGAGTGTGGCCTAACTTGTGTCCTTCGAGTTCCCCATATTTGTGGTATTTTACCCAGCTCATTTGTCACAGAGGACAAACTGCAGGCTCGATCCCTCTGTGAACAGCCCTGGAGCTTCCCTTCACCATAGGGTAACAGCCAAATGCAGCCCGAGGCACCCAAGTCTTTGCCCCTTAGCAGACTCCTCCTCTCTTTAGGCACCCGTGTGACTTCTTAAGCTTTAGGCAGCCAAACACTTGTGGAAAGAGCAGGTCGTTCCCCAGTTACACTGATTTTTTTTTTTCTGCTTTCCTGGCCACTGTCCATGTGACCCTTGGTGCCAACAAAATATAAATAGTTTTTAAGGGAAGATACATAAGGGTGGCTTTTTACTGCATGTGTTGAGAGCATTATGGCTTGATCAGACGTAAGAAATGAAGGAAATAAGTTAAAATTGAATAATAATATGTTAAAAAAAAACAGAGGCAAGCTACACTGCCATAGGAAGAGGTGGCTGTTTGTATTTGTTCTGTGAAATAATTCCATTATTCTCACCGAGCTTTTGCTAATGGCTTTGCAGGCGTTTTCAATGAATGTGGAGTTGGGCCCTGCCGGGGGACACCCGCCTGCACGTCTCAGTATCGTCTCCGCTGGGTTTTAGGTGTGTGTGTTCCACAGAAAGAAATACTATCTGTCTGGTTTTTACTATCTCCCTTTCTCAGGCTGCCTTTCTGTCCTCAAGGCCTTGGGCATTCCGTTCGCTTCCCTGTTCTCTCAGTATTCATGAAGGCAGCAGGCAAGGAGGAAGCTGGTTTAGCTCTGCTTGTTAAGCTGGGCTCGGATCCTGCAAGTGGTGGCAATCGCGTGCAGACTGGGGTTGGGGTTAGGGTTAGCGTTAGGGTTACAGTTAAGGTTAGGATTATGGTTAGAGTAACGGTTACGGTTAGGATTACACTTATGGTTGAGGTTATGGTTAAGGTTAGGGTTACGGTTAGGGCTAGGATTATGGTTAAGGTTAGGGTTACGGTTAGGGCTAGGATTATGGTTAAGGTTAGGGTTACAGTTAAGGTTATGGTTAGGGCTATGGTTAGGGTTACAGTTACAGGTAAGGTTATGGTTATTTTTAGGGTTAAGGTTAGGGTTAAGATTAGGGTTGGGGTTATGGTTAGGGTTACAGTTAGGGTTATGGTTATGATTAGGGTTAAGGTTAGGATTACGGTTATGGCTAGGATTAGGTTTGGGGTTACGTTTATGGTTACGATTAGGGTTGGGATTACAGTTAGGGTTATGGTTAGGGTTGGGGTTAGGGTTACAGTTAGGGTTAGAGCTTGTCCTTGGTGTCCTTCACCCACCTCAGAGTGAAGCCTGTCAATCCTTTTTCATTTTCCTCCTTATTCAGGGAGTTACACTAGAAGGAAAGGGCGGTATGTGCTTTAAACCAACGCTTGCTTAAGGCAGGCATCTTAGACAAGATTCTCAGGCTGCAAACGAAACAGAGCTACAACACTCTGCCCTGGCCTCCCTTGGGAAGGACATTCCCCTTGGGAAGGACATTCCCCTTGGGAAGGACATTCCCCTTGGGAATGGGGATAACCTGGTGGCTGCATGTGCCCTTATGCAGAGCTTGCTACTCCTGTGCTTCCAGCCCTGCTGCTAACTAAGTTTTATGCACCTAATATTCTTCTGCTCAGGAAAATACCTTGAATCAAAAGTGCATTTAGGCTTGTAACTCAGCCTTACTGAAGTCAAAGGGATTTAAACACATGCTTAACTTAATCAGGGTCCAGAGTGCTCCTTTGAACTGGGCTGTTTATGAGGTTAGGTTCTTCCTGGCAGCCCCTGGGAACTTGTGTGAGTTTTTCCCTTCTTGCACATTGCTCCTCATGCACTGTTGATGGAACAATCTGTTATCCATTAATGCTGCAGATTAAGCCATTTTGCCTGAATCTTTGTTTTCAGTAGACGTTTTAAGTGCTCATCTCCTACAATATATTTATTTGATTTCCAATGCCTACTTACATGATGACAGCAAATCTAGAGTAGGTTTAATAACTGTTTATTCTGTCTCCTCAGGCACACATTGACTGCAGGAGGTGGCATGAACTCAGCATTGGCATTAAACTACAATTGTGATGGCCAGCCTGAAAAATGAGGCAGCGAGAATGAGAGCTTTCCAGCTGCAAATTATTGCTGCATGGATGTGAAAGGCACGAACCATTCCCATGGAGTTTCAAGGACAGGTTCCACGGAATTGCACTGGGAAGGTTTAGGTTGAAGCTGATCTGGCCTTGGGACAGATGATGTGTGCAATGACTTCCTGAGGGCCCTACCAGAGTAATTGTTATTGATCTTTCAGCTGGTAAGTGGACTATTTATTGTTTGCACCTCTCTGGAGGAAAAGGGGTGACTCTTTGGTGATCCATGATTCAGGGAGCTGTTTTATCTTGCAGAGCTGCTGGGTGGGAGCCCCAGCTGCAGAGCAGATCTGCTCTGGGCAGCTCAGATGATGTCTGTGGGCACTATTACCAACACAATACCGGCCTGCACGCCTGGGATGTGGCTTCACAGGTGGCTCGGATGTGGAATGTGCTGGACAGGGTGGTGGTTACGGCCTCTGCTGATGGGCAAAGAGCAGTGGGACACAGGAGAGTCTTCAAAGAGGTTAGCTGGGAGGTCACAAGAAAAAGTGGTTTTGCCAGCACAGCGTATGTAATTGGACTGGCAGCACATCCCAAGCTTACAGCCTTCTCTTGGAGTCTGGCTTTCCAAATTACTATGGAAGCAGCACATTCCTTGGTCCTTCCCATCACTCCAGTGCCACCAGTCCCCCTCCACTTGAGCCCTGCCGGGCCCATTGCAGTGCCTGCGCTTTCCACAAAGCCCTTCCTGCCAGGTATTTAAAGGCAGCCTCACAACCGTTAACCCAACTGTAAGCTCCCCGCTGCGCTGCATGCCAGGGGAGCCTCTTCCAAGCAGATGTCTCCCTGATTATAACCAGCAGAGAGGGTCCAAGCTCGCCTGAGAGCAGCCAAGGATATACCCCTTCCAGCTGGTCACAGATGGCAAAGCCTCCCCTTGACCATGGTGACGCTGGCAAAGTCATCCCTCTGGCTGCTTGGGAGCAGTTATGGGAACAGCTGCCCCGGGCACCATATGAAGGGAAGCACTAGAGCCATTTCAAGGGCTTTATCAGGCTCTTCCCATGCTCTGTGTGGACCCTCCCAAAAGCCTGGATGGTTTCCATGTTCGTTTTCATAGGGAAGGAGGGTTAATGACAGAAAGGTGGCTGTTTGCAGGAGCGGAATTGATGGTTGCCTTTGCACTGCTCAGATGTTAAAAGAAATTAAGTCATCCTGTCAAAGGACTGTTTGCTATTTTGGGAAGCAGTGGCACTGTATATTCTCCATGTCCTTTCCTTATGAGCATGGATAAGGTACAAGGGGAAAAAAAGGAAGAATTCATACACCATCAATGATTCACTGAACAGAGACCCAAAGCAGCCCTGCAGCCTCCTCACGGGGACTTTTATGATACTGGACACGACTGTCCTGGTGTTTATGCTACGTATGGTTTGGGGAGACAGGCAACATCAAATTTCTCATTCCCTTTTCCTGCACCAATTTTGTAATTGCTTTAAAAAAAAAAAATCCAGTAGCTTTTGGTCCTATATTAAGATGAGAATAGCTCGCCTGCCACCTTGCTCTGCGTCTTAAGGTATCCAAAATTCCAGTGTTGTGAGCTCTGCTTTGGATTTCTGGCAGCACAACACATGAATTAGATAACCTGTTCTTCTTCCTAATGCAATTAGGTAATTTTGTGGTGTTTCACCAACCTCTTCTTGTGTGACTTAGGTGACAAGTCTGTGTGTCTGGGACAGGTTTAATGCCTGCCCGCCCACGGGTTCCTCTTAAGCTGTCATTCTACACTGTCATTTTATCAGCCTTCCCACCTGAGACTGTGGCTGCGAGCAGCGTGCACCGAGCCTGACTCCAGCTCCAGCTGCCTCCAGCGTTGCTGCTTGCTCTGATTCCTGCTGATGACTTCCAGATGATCGCCCAGATGTTAGGGGAGAGTGGAGAGGTGCCGTGAGAGCAGCTGGCCCTGGCTGATTATATTTAACCTTAAAGGAATCCGTCTGTGGTTAAATTTGCGTTTACCCGGAGGTGAGGGATGTTTTGCCAAAGACTGGAGCTGTTCCCATGTTCTCAGCTCCGGAGCAACTCGAGGTTGGTACTTCAGAGAAGGAGGAGGAGATTTCAGTTGGCTGGATCGCATCACCACTTCACACAACCAAAAATCATGTCCACGAGCGACCAAGCAAATCCTCAGCAAGTAAAAAATCAGAAGCAATAATTCACCAAGCTTTATTTTCCTTAGCAGCTCTGGTTACCAAGGCAGAGGTGTCACCGGGAGGTGCAGCCCTACCTGGACACGAAGGTGCCTTGCTGGTTTGGCAGAGCTCGTGCCATGATGCAGGCTCCTACATATTCCCATGGACTTATAATCTCCTATTTAACTTACTCTTTTAATGGAAGCTCTGCATGTGTTTGCCTTAAGAGGCCACTCAATAGCTTCAGCTACCACGGCTCCCTAGGCAGTCTTAGCTGCTTTGAAGTGCAGTGCAAAGCAACGGATTTGGTGTGTGTGGCTGCACCTGGTATGAGCGCAGGTTTTGTTGGAGACCATCTTTCATGCAATTACTGGATCTAAGAGATCCTGCAGAAGAAATCGGACTTATTTGGGATGTTCATGGCAGTGGTTCACCTGAGCCTGGTTACGACGGGTTGCTTTGTTCCAAACAGGAAAGGTCGGAACCTTCTTGGTGTCTCAGGAAACATCCTACCTTGCAGTTCTCCCTAAAATTCACCTTCCTTTGGATTTTCCTTGAGTATGAGCATTTGGTGACCTATTTTATTTCCATCAGCCTTTTCAGGGGGTAGCTGCCAAACTTGTAGCCCCAGCTGTGCAACTTTGTCCCAGGTTGGAGCTCCTGCAAAGCTCAGTGTGTGCCAGAACAACCAGTTACCCGACCTGGCTCCCCAGGGCTGCTGAAGCTTTTAACCAAGCTGTGACCTGCCCTCTTTGCCTCCCCAGTGACCTTTTCCTGAACAATGTCTCCAGTTATTTAAAGAAAAAATGTTCCAGAAATCTGTTTTTTTTTACAGAATTTTAGCACCTGGGAAGAATACCTGTGTGACAGATACAGAAATGAAGTCTTCTCTTGTCTTGCACAGGTGTGGCTTGCACAAACCAGCATGAATTCTCGTTTTCTCCACACTTCCCTGTCAACCTCAATCCTGAGCCACACAGATGTCTGCTGAGGGTGCCAAGACAGCTCAGCCCTCGTGGTCAATTTAAAGTCCTCATCTGAGTGCCAGCAACTTTGGAAATCGGTGCTGATTGCCTGTTTCTTCCGTGATGAAGGCAGCTTTTTTTTTTTTTTTTTTTTTTTTTTTTTTTTTTTTTTTTAGCAGAAGGAGGACGGAGACCATCAGCCAGGTTCAAATCATACTAAGCCTTCAGATTTTATTTGCCCACTTTTGTTAGGGCCACTCTTGTTAGGACCAGGGACCCACATGGAAAGACTTCATATCCCCTTCCTCTGAGGCATCCGGCAGAGCCAACTTGGAAGCTTTTGCAGAGCTCTCTAACCCTCTCCTGCTTCCTTGGAAATCCGTGTTATTGCTAATTAGCCATCTATTGGAAAGCATGGCTGGACCTCTATCAGCAGAGTTAAGCTGGCTTCATGAGTCAGTGTCTTTGCATGGCTCTAGAGATGACCATTTGCTGTTGCCTGCAAGCAAAATGCTGAGGAACTTGCAGCTCATCTTCTAGATCCGTAGAAAGAGCTCTCAAGATGCTGCAGTGCTGTCTCACTCCCCCTTTTCCTTATTTTATGTGGAATCAGAGCCCATGGATGTGAGGAAGAAACAGCTTCCCTCCCACACCAATGCTGGTGCAAACCAGCCCAGCTGCTGATCTCCCAAATGGGGGCTACCAAACTGGCCTGTGCAAAAGCCCCTTTTCCTGGTTTTCAACCAGCTCCCTTTAGGCTCTGATCTGCAGCAGTGCCCACCGTCCCACTGGGATGCGTTCTCAGGGCTCCTGCTTTGGCAGCCTGACCACAAGAACTAGTGCAGCACTTAGGTGGGTTCGTGTCTCCCTCAAGGCAATGTCTCTAGCAATGCACCTCTGTGCTTCTAGATCTGCATATTTGCTAAAAAATAGTAGCAAAATGGGTAACAGCAACTTGGATGATCGCACACTGAGCTCAGCAGCTTGGCTTATACGTTGGTTTACAGTGGGGACAGATGGGCTAGAACAGGCAGCCTTTGATCTCCAACCATCTCACTAATCGCTGAGCTGCTCTTGTCCTTTGGTCCTTGCTGCCTGTTTGGGCAGTGCTCCTGTGGACACGTTCCCTGCAGAATGAGGCCACAGGGGTAACGCTGCTACAGCCACCACGCGTGCTCCTGTCCTGCAAGCAGGAATCTCCAGCGTTTCAGAGCTTCTCGCTGGAGTGACCTTGCTGCACACTGAAGCCTCCCAAGGGAGCTGGACTCAATAGCACCATTCCAGGTATTTCATCTCTCCCTGTCTAACCAGGCACTGTCAATCTTCTTGGCTAACCAGCTACAGTCAGATGAAATACGAGGACCTCTGTGAAAAGCAGTTACTGTAGCAGACAAGATGACTTATGAAGGTGCAGTTGTTGTTACAGACGTACTTCCCCACTTTGTTCTAAAATGAAAATATGAAAGCTGCAACTTAATTCCTTTGCTCTGCTGAAGCTGCAGGCGTGGTGGCAGCTGCACATAATAATGATCATTTAACATCACGTTAGTCCCCAGAGGCCCAGGCAAGATTCAAGTTACGCTTCCAGGTGATACGTGTGCAGGCAGCAGCATGAAGAACTTGCAAGGTAACAGCTGTACTCCTAGTTCTGGCTTTAAACGTTGAGGGAATTGTGCATCTCTGCTTAGATATCTGCTGAGTATCTATCACTGTGGTGCTGCTGGAGTTATATTCTGCCTTAACCAGGAGGCCGTGATTAAACAACAACAAACCAGGCTCAGCTTTGCTTCCAGCTTAGTTTTCCTTTATTTACCAGGGTTTACAGCGTGGCTGCAACAGCACAGATGAACGGAGACATCTCGTGCAGAATCGCAAGCAGAAGCTACACGTGTCATTTCAATATCTAAGGACTGCTGCTTCCCGAACAGCAAGCTGAGAGAAAGAGAGAACAAGCAGAGAAAGAGAGGGAGAGATGAAAGGGAAGGAAAGAGGGGAAACTAAGGAGGGGTTCCAGGTAAAAGAGAATTGGTAATCGCGTGGAGGAAGAAGGAAAACACAAGCACAAAGGCTTAAATGAGGCAGGGGAAGAGGGAGGGATGGAGGAAGATTAGCGGGGGAAAAATGGGAAACAAAAATTTGCAGAGGTGAAATTGAAATAGGAAAAAAAAAATAGAACAAACGGAGAATTTCATTTAAGAGACAGGAGGGAGGAAGGAGCTATTGCAAGGCAAGCACAGAAAGGAGCATCTGCCCTAATGAAAGACCGTGGATGGAATTTTGCAAGGAGGGCTGGGAGGTGACCTGTGGCCAGTAATTTTCTCCCTCTCTCATGACTGTTGAGGTGCTAGGGTCGCCTTCCACTTTGTCCAAACTGCATCTTTCCAGGCTCCCTTTCTTGTAGAAAGAGAAGTGGGGCAATTTCATCTTCAAGGATTACATCCCAGCTGTGCAGAGCGTCCAAATTGGGTGGCTGTTCCAGTCAAGAGTGAGTCTTTATCAGTCAACACCAGCCTCTTCCCTTAACATATGTTAGCCACTGTCCTATTATTATTGATATTTTTAGTGTTACTACTAACCCACTTTTGTTTTAGAATTTCTTTCTGGCCTGATCATGGTCAAATCCAAATAGTGGTAGTCACTCACTGTCAAAAACATCTTTCAGGAATAAGCAGAGGGAAGAACTTGGTTCCTCAATCTAACCAAGAAATTTCTTGAAACTTGTGTTTTCTGAAGGCTCTAATTGCAACTGTTGGAATTGGCCAAGTTGATGAGATGGGCACAGAGCAGTTCAGCAAAACGGGGCCGTTTCTGGAAAGCCCTGGGTGGGAGCACCGTGCAGAGCGATGGCTACAGGCAATGAGAAATTTGGGGTTGTAGCCCCTGAGATAGATCATCTGTGGTAGCATGGGGCTTCCCAAGACACCGTGGAGATATTGGGGTCTCCTACAGAATTTCCAGCCCAACAACCCAGAGGTTTTTGCATCAGCTGTTCTTGGAGGGCTGTCTTGCACCCTGTGACTGCCCTAGCCCTACAACCCAACAGTGTCATTATATGTCATTAATGACAGCTTTGGTTGGACTGGCTGCAGCACGTGGAGAGCTGTGAACCTATAAAACCCCACAAGAATGTTCTTGAAAAGCAGTGTGTTTCCTGGCATATCTGCTGTCCCTCATGTTCTTTGTCTGTTCTTGTTGTGTTTTCTAGTTAAGTCTTGGTGGTTGTGGGGCCTCTGTTCTGTTCAGTTCTTTACTGTTCCCACCCTGATGTCGTCAAACAAGGCCCCTCCGAATCAGCCTCCATGAACATGACTAGCCAGATCTCCACGGGGAGCAAAGTCACATAGATTTCGGTGACAAACCCCATTGATCTGACAGGGCCTCAGATAAATCTGCCTCGAAAAGTTAAAGCCATAGAAATTCGGAGCCGCAACGCGAGATTTCGGTGACAAAAGCAGGGAGCTGACAGGGACTCAGACAAATCCATCCGTGCCGAGTGACTGCGCATCCGTTCCTCGCACAGCCGCCTGCGTGGAGAGATAGTGATGAGAGATCCCCACACAGCATCTCACACGGCATCGGCATTTGTTGGGAGATTAGTGTCGGGAGGGAGAAATACCCAATTAAAGCGGCATTACGCTGCCATTGGGGGATTGAGAATAAGGAGCAATAATCATGCCAGCCCCTGCTGCCATAATAGTGCTGTAAAGGAAGGAATTGGAATGCAAAGGAGCCTCGACGAGGAAGAGAAGGCAAAGCACGTTTACGAGTTTGGAGCCGAGGCGATGGAATAGCTCCAGAGGAGACACCAGCTTAGGCTGATCAAGGCCGGCGTGTGGAGCAAGGCGGCCAGGGCATCTCTCCATGTCCATGGGCTCCTGCCCAGCTAGCAGAGGGGCAGAGAGGGGTAGAAACGGGTGCTCAGTGAAGGGTATCAGTGCATTTTTACTGTCTCCCAGCACAGAGTGCTCAGGACATAGAGCAGAACACAAGAAATGTCTCCCTGGAGCGGGCCAGTTGTCCATCTGGTCCAATGTTCTGACACCATCCTCGTAAGGGGGAGCCTGTGACCTTGGTAGGCTTTGCTCTTTCCTCCCAGCTTCCAAAACTCCTGGATCAAGGCAGGTAAGTGGCACAGCCTACCTGGTTCTTAGGACCCATTTGAGGATATATTTGTGCAATTGTGTAATGTCTTTTGAACCTGATGGGACCACCTGCCACTACTACCTCCAGTCACAAGTCCGCTTGATCCTCACTGAGATGTTCACTGCCTGTTTCATAGAAGTACTCTCTTTATTTTAAACTGATCTCCTCCTAATTTCATCAATTCCCCACTTCCTCCCTGTTGTAATATTGGTGAATTTGGTGAATAACCTGTTCACTTTCACCCTTGCCAACGTATTCACTGTTTATAATCGCATTCCCCCTCAGCCTTCTCCCCTTCAAGCTGAAGAGTGTCAGTCTTTCTAGCCCCTCCTTGTAAGGTGAGTGCTGTGTCCTCTTGCTTTTTCTCTTGCCCTCTCCAAATCCGTTGCATCTTCCCTAAGATGGACAGAAAAGACCTTTCCACAGTACTGGAAGTCTGGCTGCAAAAGGATGCCCTCAGCCTCACTCTCAGTACTCTTCTGGATGGTGCTTCTTGATTTCCTTGGCTGCATCTTTTGGCTTTTTTGGCCACAGCAGGACATGGAGCCAGTGATTTCAGAGCTGTGGGTGATAACTCCACATCCCCACATAGTCTTTCCTGAGCTGCATCTGTCAGTTCTCAGTTTAGCACCACATCAGCATGGGTTAGATTCTTTTTTCACCTCATGCCCACGTATTTTTGGAGGCTCATCGGGTTGTTTATGAGCAGCACAGGACATGGAAGCACCATTTCCCACCTCATCCATAGGCCTTGGGCAGTGGCTCTATCCCACACCCTGCACAGTAACATGGTTGGGGAACTTAAGTCTCCTTCTTCCAGAAGCAGCAGGAGGGAATCATGAGGGTCCAGAAAATCTCTATGACCTGTCAGCCCTTCAGGGAAAGGCTGGTCAACACAAATCCTGAATCTAACTGAAAATGGATTTCCTTACTTTGCCGACACTCATTATTTTTTTCCTATGTTTCATTTTCCTGGGGACTTGATATTGCTCCCTAAAACCTCTTTGCCTTTCCTGTGAAGGCCAAATGGAGAGGAAGGTGACTTGTATTAAAGAAAGATAAGGATTAAGAGGGGCTCTGTGGCTGGAGTGGTAGTTTCATGCCTGGAAAACTCAGGCTCCATTTCCTGCTATGTGAAGACAAGGCACTGAGAGCCAGGCTTTTAGGCACTTAACGATGACAATTTTCAGAAACAAACAGTGTCTAATTACTATTGAAATTAATCAGAATTGAATTAATCAGAAGGAAATGGTCCTTGCAAGCCCCACGTGGCTCCCGTCACCTTCTTCGCAAGCACCGTTTCACCTGGAGCTCCTGAAGCTGAAGGGAAGCAGATATCTCCACACCTTCCAGTCATAAAATACAGGCAGTTATTGCAAGGCTGAGGATGCCATTCCTCTTTTCAGTGTCTCTTGTCACACAACGTGCACCTGGGAAGTCCCAGTTTGCGCGTGCTTGCTGGGGAGCAAAGCAGGAGGCAGTGCCTGGGTGGCAGCAGGAGAGGCTGCGTCCGTACGGAGCTGTCCCTAGCAGAGGCACAGGGATTTGTCTTGCTTGCTTTCTCCCTTAGCTGCCTGCTAACCGCTCCAGCTGCCTGCCTGGCTTCAGGTTGCTCCTCAGTTTTCGTGCCTACAAAGGTGAAATAAAGAAAGGACTTGGTGTGCTGAAGCTGTTTTCTAAGCAGAAGAAAACGCTGCTGCAGCCAGGTAGGCAGTTCTAGAGCTCCTAGTGCCATCTCGGCGTCCTCTTGCTCTCCTCGTAGGGACCAGTCTTTTCATATGTGGTGCACGTGGTGGCTGGATAGAGTGATTGGCCTTTCAGGGAGCATACGGTGCCGGTTAAGGCAGCAGAACCACAGACCACAACACTCCGCCGGGATGAGTTTTACCCTTTTGACTTGCCAGATGCTTCCTGGATCAGGGCCAAGATGCTGAAAGGGCCACGGGTTTTCACTTTTGTCTTCCTGGCAGGTTTCAGCGCCCACAATATTAAGCAGCTTCCTGAGCTCGGACCGGGATGCCTCTGACGACGGCCCAGGAACGCGGTTGAAGCACGTGCAGCTCAGAGGTGGTCACGTCGTGCAGGAAAGGGACCTGCCAGTGCCAGCCGTGAGTGGTCCCCCTTTGGCTTTGAGGGCCAGGGTCTCTGTTTTAGCACCTATAGAAGGCATTTGTCATTCATCTATTAATAATATCTGCATTGAGAATGTTTTCTTACTTTCCTTGTGCTACCTTGTCCTGATTGTCCCCAGCTGCCTTTTGGTGATTAGCACCTTAAATTCAGCAGAGCAGCTGGAGCACTTAGGTGGCCATTGGCAGCCAGTGCCTGTTTGCTTTGAGCTCTCTTGTTTTGCTGGTGGGTCTTTCTGGTGGCTTTGGTTGCTCTTCTGTGCCTGCTCTGCAAGAGATGGTCTTTGTTTCTCCTGTGTTTTTTGTCTTCTGGCTTTTGGGCTTGCATCAGAAACAGCACAGAGCCAAAACAGGCTGCACAAGGCAAAGCCCTGATGTTCCACAGCCCTGTGTTCCTGCCTTATGGTGATACAGAGGATGAAGGTTCCCTATGGGGAATGTATTCCTGGGATTATTGGGCTCTTATTAATATTAAGTGTTACTCTGGCGGAGTATCTGCTACTCACACAGTTTAAAGCAGCGAATTTTCCATAAAATCCTAAAGCTTGTAAACACTCGACACATTTTAATGCTCTTCAGGCATTCAGAATGTTTTCCACGGTCACATCGTATTTGTTGCATATTATCCTGCTGCTTAGTTTATGATAACTGGCACCTCTATAATGACAAGGAAAGAAATGTGTTTCCCAGGGTCGGGCACTCGGGCAGCCGGGAAATTTAGGTTTCAGATCTCGGGTCTGCTGCAGATGTTTTATTTTGTCTCCTCCCTATCTGGATGGTGAAGATGCCAGCATTGCTTCAGCTAGATGACGAAGTTGTGAGACATCTACCTTCTCAGATACCCTGGGCGGGCTATGGGGGTCTAGAGTTGGGTAAAGAATCCTGATTACGGCTATTTTTATGGATAAGGAAAAGGCTGTTTGCAGCAGACCCCACAAATGTATTTCCCAGCTTTCCCAGCTTGGAGCATGATGAAAGAGCTGTGTCCTTCAGCTGTTATGGTGCCTCCTAACAGTGAAATATCAGGGGTTCCTCTCGTTGCATTAGGGCTGCAAAATCCATCTCCTGAAATACCGGGCATGCCATAGGACAACTGGGTTGTGTGTAAATATTGAGCACGTGTGGTGGTTAGCATGTTGGAAGCAGTCACTCCTGGTCACTCCTTCCAACACCATCTCGAGCCTTCGCTTCCCGGCAGGAATCGCTTGGTTGTCGCTCCGGGACCCTTGTAACCCTCAGAATTTAATTTAGCTGTGAGCAGCTTGGCTTGGCTTCTAAAATTTGAGGCAGAATGTTAAAATAAGAAATGGGTGCGGGCTCCACTTCCTGGAGATTTTGCTTTTGTTCTTTCTTGGGCTTCATCTAAAACAAGTCATTTAGAATAAAAGACAATTTTTGCTCTTTGTGGATGGAAAAAAAACCATCCCTTTGCTGGCTCCAATACTGCACCCGTCACCACGATGTATCGGAGATACCCAGAAAAGTCCTCAGGTGCTTTTGTTGAGAAATAGGATTAAAAATTCCCCGCTAAAATAGGGAGATTTTAGATATTTATGGCATTTTGCTTTTCATCCTGCAGCATTTTGGAACTAATGCAAAGTGAGAACTTAACCCCCTGCACAAAGACCACCTTTCCTGGAGAGTGGAGGTCTTGTGGACCTTCATGGAGATGAAACACAAGAGCTTGGGAAAGGACAGAAGGCATTTCTAGAGCCTGCATAGGAAATATTTAAATTACAGAGAGAGAAAATAAATCTTAAGAGGTCATTTATTCCTTTCCCTCTGCTCCTGGAGGCAGGATTAGCACTACCTAAACCACTTTTGACAGATGACTGTTTAGCAACCGAAAAATTCAAGAAATGTTCAGAAAAAATTCAAGTGATGGCGACTCTACAACTTCCCAAGGCGATGTATCGCAGCGTTTAACTGTCCTAGCCATTAGTCACGTTTAATTTGGGTAGGACACAAAGGCTGACATAACTTCCATGCTAAAAGGAGAGGACTTGAAGGAAATACGGGATCTTTAACTTTGGTGGGTTGGTTCTGCCGTTGACGGGGGAGATGTGAACGATTCTTTCCCTAGTGCTGGGATTTGCATCCTACGTTGGGCCACTGGAAGGAGGCAGCGGCCAAATCACCATTCCCAAAGCTGCCTTCTAGCCTGAGCACCATGGAGCTGTTCCCTCCTTGGGAGCAAAACTGGATACCCAATGCGTTACTTCTTCTCCCAGAGTTATTTTTGGGGTAAAATTTAATATTTTTGTCCATTTTTCTGGACGTCTGGACATCCCACCGTGCATGTACAGGACACATGGAGTAGACACATGAGGCCTACAAGGAGGTGGGACAGCAGTGTGCGCAGAGCAGCTGCAGATGACTGAAAAGCAGGAAGAAACGGGAGAAGGAGGACAAGAATATCATGTAAAAAGAGACAAGGGAGGTTAAAAACACCCAGAGTTGTCAGCACAGCTTGAACTGAAGAGCCCAACACGGCCTTGTTCTTGGGGTGATGCACGGATTCCCTAAGATCAGTCTCCTGTCTGTGGTCCACTGGGGCCAGTGGGATTTATTGAGTTAATAATTGAGTAAACCTGGTCCAGTGTTTCTCAGAAAACCATTCCTGGCAGTGTGGAACCTGAGTTGGATGAAGGCACCTGAGACCCTGGGTCTGGACAAGGGGCTTTCTAGGTGGGCCAGGCCTAGGTGAGGAGCTCCCTGTTTACCTGTTGTGTCTAATGTGTGTCCTGTAACAGCCTTTAAGGGATGGCCTGAGAGCCCTCCCCAGCCAGGACCTCTTCCCAGGACGTGGGAATAGGGGACATCCCCACGTGCTGTGTGGCTCATGGTAGGTAGGTGCTCATGTCTTGACATGGGGGGCCAGTTTCAGCCCTCAAAACTTGATTTTCTTGTTGCCTTTGGTTTGGCTGGGCTGCAAATCAAACCCAGCTGCCCTTTCCCCATCCCTATAAAGCCACCTGCAAGGAGGGATTGAGGAGCAGAGCGTGACCTTGCCTGGATCTGCCTCTCTTTCTGCCCCCTCTTCATGACTGAAGCAGGTAGGATCTTCCCCCAGCGCTCATCTGGGCAGCTATTCATCACATCCTAATATTTTAATTAAAGTGGCAAAATGGGCCACGTGGAATGGGCTTCTCCAGGACGTACCGACACCGTAGACCTGAGCACGCTTTTGGGTACCAAAGGGTTAACTGCTCACGGTCTCCTCCTTGGGTGGAATACGAATGATGCCCTTTTTTTTATCAGCCATTTTGGTGCTGTCTTCTTTTTTTAATCATTGCAGGCTTTGAACTCCTGCTCTGAAAGAGAGTCTCTGTCTCTTCATCTTCAGCGGCTGCCAGGTCTGGAGGCCTAATCAATGCGAGTTATTGATAGCAAATCAATTAATGCGGACAAAGGATCAAAATTAAAGAGCTTTCACTAAATTAATAAGTGATTCCGAGCCTTTTAACAGAGTGCCTGAGATAAGGAGAGCTCAGTCTTCTGGGACAGCAGCTTCTAGTCCCGTGTTTCCAAAGACAACCAGCTGGGGAGGGAGCTCTGCTTTTACATGTTCCCCCCCCTATTTAAATGGCCTGGTTCCCTCGATAGGAAGTGTTTAAAATCCGAGTCTGGAAAGGCTGCCAGGAAACTGGTCTGAACTAAAAAGAGCAGATTTATCTACCTACCTAAGCAAGTTGTTGCCTTGCTCAGCTCATTGGGGGACAGCTGGTTGTTTCAGAGGCCGGATTTAGACAAGTCACCAGCTGCCTCTAGGCTCCAGGTTTGCTTTAATATGCAGCTTTACTTGAAGCTGGGCTGAAGATGTCCTTGGAATAGGACAATATCCCTGGATAGAGGAAGTCCGGAACACCAGAAGGAGCTCTCAGGAGGAGGATTGCAGGTAATGTCCTGTTCCCTGTCATGCAGGGTGGGATGTGACATTCCTGGGACAACCAGCATTCCCATGGATGCTCTGCAGCCTCTCCACAGGGGCTGCATGGGGACCTGGGGACCAGGAGCTCCCCAGGGCTTCCTTTGCCTCCTCCCTCTTGCTTTGACTAAGGGAGACCCAAGCAGTCCCAGGCTGGAAGAAGGAACATCCCTGGCAGTCCCTGTGTTCCTGCTTGCCATCTCCTGCTCTTCTCCTGCTTAATAGTAAGGGCTATTTGCAACGCCAGGAGCTCTCCTACTGCGAAAATAATTAAGAGGGAGGCAGACGGAGCCGGGAAGTAGATTACTTGGGTGCAAATAGAGCATGGAGCTCACTGAAGACAAGGCCTGGCTTGGGTTCCTCCATGGGGCCTCCCCATGGAGCAGCGGGAACGCTGTCTCAGGATACGGTCAATATTCCTACATGCTGGGTGGACGTTTCCTTGGGATTAAAATGGCTGCAGCTTCCAATGAGAAGTTTATGCCACGGGTGCTAGTGTTCAGATGAATACGCTGGGACTTACAAATGTGACCCTTATCATTGCTGAAACTAGAATTAAACCTGAACTTCAAGCTTATTGGGTCAAATTTCAAGTAATTGGAGAGTCACCTCCTTTTTGCTGCCTTCTCTGCTGATCCCTGCCTGGCTGTCTCCCGCAATCCATCGCCCGCGCTCTCGCTGGCACCGGGATCCGCTCCCTTATCTTCATTCGCCTGCCCCTGCACTTGACACAGCAGCTCAGCCCGTGTTTGTGGAGCCAATTCCCTGGGGACGCAGGCGCCGCTTCCTCCTGCCGGGCTCTGCAGCCGCAGGGCTCCCCGTCTGCCGAACCTGGAAGCCACAAAGATATGACCCGGACGCGTCTCCTCTCCGCCCCTTCCAGCCTTTCCTCGCCCCCTCTGCTCTCTTTTCCCGGGATAGAGGAAAAGCTGCAACGCGCGGCCCCAAATCTATTGGATTTTTGCGCTCCCTTGATAACGGGGGCGGCTGATCCGTATCGCTCAGCTGGGGCTTATCTGCCACCTCCAGCCTCCCCGCCGCGGCGCTCGGCTCCGGCAGGGACGGTGCCGGCTTGGGAAGCGGCCCTGGCGCCCCGTGACCGCGGCGGGCTGGATGCTCCCGGGCAAGCAGGGAAGGCCGGAGGCGGGAACGGCCCCTCCGGGGTTTCCAGCTTCAAAGATGTAGTTTTAATGCTTTGCTTTTGTTGTGAAGTGCTGCTGGGGAGCGGACGAGGTCAACAGCACAGGCTGCAGTCAAGGGAGCGGGGCGGGTTGTGGCTTTGCTCTATCTGCTAAGGCTCCCAGGTGAGATCTTGGCCTTGTTAGGTCGGTAGCTCTGCTTGGGAAGGAAGGTGAGATGGAGATCTAACTCCCCAGCTTCTCATTTGAACATCTATCACAGAATCACAGAATATTCAAGGTTGGAAGAGACCTCTAGAGATCATCTAGTCCAACCTTCTTGCTCAAGAAGGTTGAGCGAGTCCTCTTAAACTTCTTAGGTGGGTATATTCACACCTATGACTTGCATCACGCAGATGATGGGAACAGGTATCTCCGGATCCCTCCCTGTGCGTGCGCAGGAGCACAGGGTCCCTTTAGTTCCCAAGCTACCTCAGGTCAAAATGATCTTGAACGTGGCCAGAACTTCATAGTTTGAAATGAATTCAGCAGCGGGTGTCTGA
>JAVCKT010037296.1:3791-15304 GCA_032273925.1 Rhynchotus rufescens | reverse complement strand
CACAGAATCTGTGCCTGGATCAGATTAGCACTGAGCTCGCAACCAGCTGGGTTGCCAACAAGCCACAGTTGTTCACACAATGAACAGGTGAAAATGTGATGGTCAGGGAAGAGACGAGGTGTCAGAGCTGCACAGCCCTCCACATCTTTCCTTTGATTTGTAGGTGTTAGGGGCAGAATCACCAAGTCTAACTTAGCTGGTATGTAATGAAAAATGCTCTGAAGATCAACAGATGCTAAAGTGAAAAAATAGGAGTATTATCCTCCAAGTATAGAGATATTGTTTGATATTTTATGGTTTGATTTTTTTTTTAACATTTACAAAGATAAATGTAATGTAGAGTATATTTATTTAGAGGTCGATGAGCATTTTTTTGTGAATGGATTTGTCAGAAGATGAATTTTTGCATAATCACATTTAATAATGAAAGATCTTTATATATCTGTCTATCTGTCTATAGGTCTTTATTTACATTAAGTCAAAGAATATTGGCCATACATGATGAAAATGGATGCAGGAGGTATATGTTCTGTCCACCAACAAAGCAGGACTGATCCATAGCTCTCACCCAGCTTAGATGTGAAATACAAGTTTGTGCTATCAAAGCTAAAGTAAATACAGTTAGTCATTGCCCAGATGGAAGCTTGTTCAAGATCTCATTTTTACCATTCTACTAAGTAAATTGCCTTGTCTGTTTGCAGAGAGGTCATGGCCAGTCCTCCAGATGTTTTAAGGTTTCAGAGTTTAACTAAGGTCCAGTTCCTGCTTCTGCTTTGGTTTTCTAGTGTAGATACTCTTTTGTTTCACCAAATTTGGGCCTTTCCCTTGACAGGATATCTCTTAAGCTGAAGATAGCATTGCCTGTGCTCCCTTCATTTTCTATAGCAATGCGTTATTTGTAGATTGAGTTGCCTTGCCTCTACTTTTGCACATTTTGACCTGTCTGCTTTTTAATGTCTGACACATCCATCTGTCTTGCACAGCCTTTGACTTGAGAGGCATTTATTTAAAAGCCACCCTCACCACTTGGATATCTTTGTTCCACTGCTGGTAACTGTCACAAGCACAAAATATCCAGTACGCTATCCAAAGGATCCTCCCTAATGACATCTTCTTGTTCCTGCCTTACCCATGCATGTCCGTGGTAGGTCAAAGATTGGATAGTTTTCAGCCTGACAGCCTCCTAATATCAACCATGATTCATAAACTGCATGATTAGAGATCTCCCTCCCTAAACATTGCAACCATTATAAAATGATTCTGAAACTCCTAGCAACGCTATCACTTTGAACTCGCCCATCTGCTTATTAGCTAGACACAGATCTGCCTAACTTGAGAAATCAAAGAAAAGAAAGGATGGTCCAGCATTTTAGGACTTTCTGCTTGGCTTGAAATACTGTGACCTTTAGCAGGTCGCTTTGAAGTGGATGCAGAAAAGAACTTCAGCAACATAGCATGCAACTCCTACTCAATATAATGGGATCTACAATCCTTTGTTAGGTCTGCAGATTGCCTGTGCAGTACTGCCCATGCTCTGCATGAGAAGTGTTAGGTGTTCGAGGGCTTGAACTACAAATGTCAACTTGTGGAGCTAGTAGAAAGCTAATGAAACACGGACTGCTGAGGAGAGGAGCCCTCACTCAGCTGTGCTACCTCTGGAGTTCAATGTAAAATGAGAGCTGGACATCCACCTTGACTGACATTTGTTCCCAGATGCTCTTTAGGTGTAGATGTGGGGCACCTCATCCCAAGGGATGGGGACGAGAACAGTGTTTGGTGGTGGCAGCAACCCCAGCTTTGTCCCTTCTGGACCTGAACCTACCAGAGCACTAACCACCAGGTTACCAAGGCTCTGCAATCCTCCTATTGAAAATATTTCACTTGGGTTAGAATAATTAAATGTTAATTGGCCAGAAGAAGCGAGAGAATAAGTATGACTTCATAGTTGGTAATTATGGTACCCCCTGAGGTTCGCAGAGGAAATCTGGGTTCCAGTCCCTGCTCTAATGACTATTTCATATTTCTTTAATGTCTGTGTGTATATATATAATATAAAATGTATTGATATAATATGGTATAATCTAATGACGTAACATTAAATAGCTATTAGAGCAGGGACAAAATGTAGGTCTTCCCCCTTGGGGAATGCTCTAATCACAAAGCAATGGAGTTATGCTTATTCTCTCGCTTGGGCTCTCCCTGGCCCAATGAATACTTCATTATACTAAGCACACTCGAATTGCTTCAAAACAGGTTTGTGAAAGCCTGCCTTGTGCATATGATGTGGTCTCACAGTTCAAGAATTCACACAGGGAGATGTGGGTTCCAATCTCCTCAAATAGAGGGTGGACTTAAACCCAGCCCTACTAAAGCCTCCATTAATGACTCTATTTGAGCTATAGGGTCTTAGAAAGAGGTCAGACAAGGTTTTCTTCTGTGTGGGCAGGTTGGGGAGGGTCCTGTACATGCCAGCTCATATCAGCTTCAATTGGGAAAGACGAGGTATCCTTTGGTTGCTGGTCCCATGGCGGACCTGGCTACTTGCCACTGGGAAAGCTTGTGGAGTTCTGGGAAAGTCTGAAACAGGCTTCCAGATACTTAGAAAAAGTTTCTGGAAAAAAGGTAGGCACTCTGTGTGCCTGTAAGCTAAGTAAGAAGTAGTTGCTGTGGATAAATTGAGTGGATGGAGACTTTATCATTCACCAAAGCAATGAGGCAGGATTTGCACAGCTAAGTCCTTACACCATGATCAGATGTCAGTTTAGCAAACACAAGTGGTGCCTCAAGAAATTGCTCAGTTACCTGTTTGCTTTTATCCTGTGCTGATATTACTACCCTCACAGGTTCACTGGGACATCGGTTTCTGTCAACACTTCTTGACCTGAAATAGTCAAAATTCATCTTATGTGGCTGAATGAAGTGATTCTGGATAATGTCACCTTCTGCTTCCAGGACCGGTTCCTTTTTGTGCTTAAGGGTCATAGATGGTGTGAAGAAGCAGTTGTCTGACAGTAGTGACTTTTGGACTTGGTGTGTCTAGGAGCAGCTTGTATGTAGTGAAACAGTATTTTGGATTCCTCTGGATGACCAAAGCAGTCTGGCTAGAGCACAGCTAGAGCTGCTGTATTGATACTTAGGTACCTCACATGCAAAGTATAGGTTTTAAAATATCTTTTACTTTTGAGGGGTGTTAGAATGAATACACCGGAACTTCTATAGTAATAAGACCAATGGAAAAAAAATGATTATAAAATAGTTGAGATGTTTTGGAAGGGGACTTTTTTTTTGTTGAGTGGCTTATATTTTAGGGAGACTTGTGTTCTCCGCATAGAACAGGTGCCCACGGGCATCAGTAGGACAAGGTTTCCCTACCTAAAGTGCTGACATTATTCAAACACTTTGGCTACTAATCTCTCCTAAAATGCTAAAAATAATTCAGTATATTGCTTTTTTTTTTTCTTGTTTATTGCCACTGTTGCTACAGACATGTATCTAGTGAGAAAAGGGGTAACAGAGCTGCTTGTTTCAGACAGGCTCCCAGAAAGCACCATATGATTAAGATTTTCAGTCACTTTGAACTGGTGACCTGCTACCCATGAATGAGGAGAAGGTGCTTGGCCTAGCTGCCGTGGAGGAGCTGCCCTTGCGAATGTGCTGTGCTGAAACAGGCATGACTTTAGTCCAGAATAATGACTCTACCTGCGCGATTACTCTGGAAGAGCTAAATATAGCAGAATAGATGAGTAGTCTCAACAACCCTATAAAGTCAAGGTCCTAAATGAAAAAATCTCTCTCTCTCTGAGCTTGCTTTTAATGAGTGCTTTGTCTCATTAAAACCAAGGAGCATATGGCCATTGATTTCAATAAAGGACTTGGTGTTTTGCCTATATCGTGAATTAGTAGTGGCAAAAATTCTGGCTGATAGAGAACGGGCATGGCAAATGTAATTCACTCTAAAACAAAGAGTCCTGCATTATTTTTAACATTTTCTGTAATTATTTTATAGTCTTTCAGTCTCAGCTGAGGCTGGCTGAAACATATGGCACAAGGGTGAGCTAAGAAATACTCTGAAGGTGATATGCATGCTAGCTTAATGAGGTGCTTTGAAAAGCTGCTGTTGTTACTCTGGCTGCAGCTTCTCTATACAAAGGATGGTCTGATTCATGCTCTGCTTACAGCAGATCACTGGGGAAACCTGTGTTTTTTCAGCCAGAAGTTTCAAAAATTATTTCTGCTTTTAGAGAACCAGCTTGAGATACCTTTGGCCTGACTTTGAAAGGTTCTGAGACACCCTCCTCCCACCAGCCTCTGCTATCCAGTAGAAGCAGTGGTGGTAAGACCCTCAAGAGATAGTCATTACTTGAATAGTTAGTTACCTGTGCATGCACACAGAGTGAAATAACAATATTGTAACTTTTGAGAACTTGGCAGAAAACAAACAAAAAAAATTATTTAGCCCAATTCTGAACATTTATGCATCTTTACGTGTTCAGAATGCATAAAGAAGTTGTCCTTTATTTCTGAAAATAAATTTCTTAATTATCCACTGCAGTGGAGTCACCATTTAATTAGTTCAATGTAACACTAGATAGCTCAGGAAAACAAACATAAGATGTAAATTACAGAGGCAATGAGGAAGGCAAAGGAAATGACCTGAATTGAAATTTGGCCAGGACAGCTAAAGCTAACCACCCTTTTCTTGAAGAAAAAAGTACTGCAGTACTTATAATGACCATTGTTGGGAGGTGGGTGATGGCTCAAGGTTTTCATGACCCATCTCTCTTAGCACTGAGCAAGGGCAGTGGCTTAGGACTGACACAGGGATTACAACATCAGGCAGCGCTCAAGGCTCTCTAGGACAGTCTGACAGCCCCTTCTCTCTTGCTTCAAACTGTCAACAAGAAATACGCGTTACTGCGCTTGAAAAGTTTTGCAGAAAATTACAAATAGTGCAACACCCTTTGGGAATGCAGCTTAACCACAAGCTGTGGAGAACTGGCTTTGCTGGGTAAGGGGGCTATGGCCAGCGATGTGTTTAGGAGCGGTGGTTATGGAGCATTTACCTCACTTGGTAAAAGCCTAATGGTAGTTTTGTGATTTTTTCATGGCACTGGAAATATGTCAGGAGTGGTAGACAGGATCAGTGAATGTTTTGCCTATTTTTCTCTGGGCCAGAGAAATATTGCTGCCCCAGCTTCCAGAGGAAACTTTTGCCAAAGCTTTGAATCAAGCAGAAGTTCCCGCTTGTCAACACAGCTTGTGTCTGTATGCCTGGGAGGGAATATTTATGAAAAGATCACTTCAGCAATTTTCAAGTTATAGGAGAGCCTGGAAGTTACTTAAGCAGTTCAAGAAGCTTTTTGAACTCGTACAACTACACAAGACCTCTGTTTGTGTGTATTTTTTCTCAGTATAAATTCAGCAATTGATTAGTCCATCAGATAGTATGGTTTAACATAAGCGTTCTTAAACATTTTCTTAGCATGAACCACCCCTACTAGACAAAAATGTAAAAGCCACTTCCTCCCACAGTAGTTGCCTACATGGAAAAGGAACGTTAGGAAAGTATTCAAGGTATTTTTTTAGCGGCCTTTTCGTGCAGCTTAGAAGCTGGAAATTCAGAGCACTGTGGTCTAGCTATAAGATGCTGGGAGCTGATGTATAGCTGCGCAGCTGCAAATAGGTGGAGATGGCCAACGTCCTTAGGCAAGTATCATGTCCAGTTATTCACCGCGGGAGCGGTTTCCAGGCGGTGAGGCATTGCTCGTCAGGGCCGGGTGAGCACATTGCAGTGGGCGTGCGGTGCTGGGATCGGCGCCCGAGCTATCGGGGCAGACAGCGGAGCTGGCAGGGTGGGAAGGAGGTGACAAGCATCCTGGAGAGGAGGGATGGGGGAAGAGGCCACAGCAGTGGCGTCTGCAGAGCAGGGGGGGAAAGGATGGAGCAGGCTGGACCAAGCAATCCATGCAGTTTTCTCTGGAGTGATGCCTCGCTACAGCTCGCTCATCTGCGAGTGATTAGGGTCTGAAAGGTTAGCATGTAGAAAGATCCTGGGTTTATCTGTAAACAGAAGTGATATGAATATATGCACAAAGAAGAAAGGTAGGGGGAAAAATCCTAAGATACTCCTGAAAAATAGGAAATTGGCTTGCACATTTCTGCGAATGTAATTAGCCACCTCCATGTCTTTCTCAACGCCTCATCCCACCCACAGCAAAACACTAGAAGATGAGAGAAGGCAAAAAGACCCCATGGGAACTGAAAATGGGTGTTACATTAGCAAAATGTGATTATCCATGTCAGAACAACTTAAAAGGCCGTGGGCAATTGTCTCAGTCCTCACCAGAGCAGCTGTGGCATTCTTTCTACAAGATGGGCAGCTCTTGCTGCATTGTACCACATTGCAGCATATCAGTTAAATTTTTTAAGTTATTTTCTAGCTAATTCCTAATGAGTTGGGAGAAAAACTTGGAATGGTGATGGAGCAATCCCAGTAGTTCACCCTGGACGTGTTATTCATTTTCTTTTGTTAAATCTCACAAGTTTTGGGATCAACTGTCTGAGCTAGAGGAGCTCTTTTGAATACATAGATTTGGCAATACTTTCAGAAGATGCAAGTGCTTTTCTAGTCTATTTTCTATAGTATATTTCTCTTCTCAAAGACAGTACCTCTATAAACCTGGCCTTTAATCCACCCACATCAGCTGTTGTTGAGAGCATTGCTTCTTAAACTTCCTTCAACAGCCCAAGGGATAAATAAATAAAACTCACAAGAAATGTCACTATTTACTAAATTACCAGCACCCGTTATTGCAACACCAAAGAGTATTCCAGAGCCTCATCACCAGCTTAGGTTTTGAGCCTGCATATGACGGCAGCATGTTGTGGTAATGAGCTCAGATACCCTATGCCTGCCTTACTGCTTATGATCAAACATTATAGGTAACACCACTCTGCCAAATCTACTTACTCCATCCAGTATCCATGCAGTGCTTGAAGGAGTGAAGCCTGAAACACTAAATATTAAAATAAGCTTTTTTCTATCAAGAGGGGAAAGTTAAACCATCCAAAACCTTCATCTACAGACTTTTTTTTTTATTAAAGCATTCTATCTTTTTCAAATCCCAGGTTATTTTTGAAGTGGACTCTTTCAAAATAAGGATAAGCCCAAATGTTCTTGAAGGACCTGCTGCAAGATGTTTACAAAAAGATTTTTCTGAGGTTTTCCCCTTGTAGAAGAGAAGCATGGTCTAGTGACAACTTTATCTTATTACATGTACATTAGGATTGTAAACTCTGGTGATGAAGCTATAGAATTTGATAGATCAACAGCTTATATCAATCTGCAATAGCTCTTTCCATGGCTGTCTGAAAATGGCATCAACATAAATTGGCTAGGGAGGGTGGGATCACGTATTCCAACAAGTTAAATTTGTCAGCCCGTAATGCACATAAATGACATAAAATATAATTGCTTTTGAATTTGGGCCCCTTCAGGCTTCATGTTGATTGAAGAAAAAAGAACCAGATGTTTCTTCAGCAGGAATCATAGAGGCAAGATAAATATTCTCTGGTCCATGACATTTTATAGAGTTTCCAAAAGAAACCAATTCATTATTTAATTATTGGGTGTGTTGATCATGTAAAATGTAATTGGCCCAGGGCAAATAGCAGTACAACCCTGGGAGCTGGCTGACGGAGCTTGTATAATATACTTTTTGCCAACTTTTTTTCTGCTGTGAAAACATTGTAAGATGAATTTAATGCTACCTAATCTTTCTTCCAGTGTTCCAGAAATAAAAAAGGCCGAAAATAAAGTCTTTCCTCCTTGCTGATCACCACCTTGCACTAGCAAGTAACTTGGAGACAGAAGAGCTAGTAGCAAGCATAAATATTGTGATAGGAAAGGATAGCTTTGTTTAGCTAACATCACTTTGAAGAAAAAGGCAATCTGTTTAAAACAGTCACATTTAATCCTCAGCTCTGTGAGGAATTCCTCCTGGTACAGATAGCAAAGAACCAGTTCTTCCCCTGTTAGCAGCACTGGCGTGGATCTGGAAATACAGAATACAGAAATACAAAATATAGAATTTACTGAGAGATAGTGCCATTGTAAGTAAGTGAACTAATTGCCTTGAATTACATTAATAAGGGTGAAGCTGAGATAGAGTTTTTCTTTACAAGGTTTTATAAGCAAATATACAAGGAATAATATATAATTTATTTAAACCAGCAGTTACTTCTTAAGGAGTATCTATTGTCTTCCAAGTTTTCTCTGTATCTATGGATGTTCCTGTACTTAGTCTGTGGTAGCTATTTTCCTGTTAAGAGGCAGGAAGTAATTGAAATGAGGATTGAAAGAAATTCATGACTCATGTCCTCATGACTCTTCCATCTTAGCTTGCTTTTGTGCTTGTTCAGCAGCTTCTGACATCTGGGAAGGGCACATTACTTCCACAGGGTTTTCAGGCAGACAGCAGCAGGACCACTTGTCCAGATATTAGAGAAGGAAAATTCAGAGAGAAAACAGAAACTGTGATCCTAGCAAAAAACAGTTATTTCAGATTGTAAGGATTTTCTTTCCTTGCCATTCCTACCTTAAATATCCTAAGGACTCTCTCTTTCTTTTTTTTTTTTTTTTGGTCAGATGTCATATCGTACCCTCACATTTTGTCCAGTCTCCTCAGATTTGATGTTTTTCACTGTGAGATTCATTCTACAATAAGGTGATGTGCCATCAAGAAAACCACAAGTACTAGAAAAAAAAATAGGAGTCCCCACTAAGAAAATTATTGAGTTCTGAACACCCGTGAAGAAAATCAAAAACTCTGTCTGGATGACTTTGACCCACTGGTGTGTCCCCTGACATATAATCTGATGGACTATTCCTAAATTTAAAGAACTTCCCTGAAAATTGAGTATAAATGTATCCAGAACAAATCTGGTAGGCTTGGTAGCAGAGGGCCTCAGCGAGGAGGAGGTTGAAGGCAAAGACCTAGACTGACTTAGAGCCTAGATGCCCAGCTTCAATTTTAGGACATGAGACCTTTGAGATATGTATTTAATACCAGAGTGTACTTGACCCTTGACTTCTATAGCAGTGATGGCAGATGTTTAAGAACCTCTGAAGTTTCACCTAAGTTAAGAACCTTTAAGTTTCCCCTGTGCATTAGCTATTGGTGGATGTCATGGGCAGCACCTCACTGCTATGAGCTTTGAGGAGCTATGAGCTTCCCTCTGTATCAGGGTGCTCAGGAGTTTCAGGGACTGATGTTGAGCCCAACCTGTTCATGAAGCAGGTCCAGGTACACTAACCTCACTAACTTTACTCACATATGCTCATTCTTCACCTGTGTTAATAAGCTAATCCTTGACTCTGAAGAGGCAAGTTAGAAGTTTTCAGTGTATGAGCTCCTTCAGGTTACATTAAAAAATGAGGCTCTGCCTTCCACAAGACTGAATTTTGTTCTATGTCTAAAATAGCTTTTGTGGGCCGTGCAAATAAAACATTTCCAGCACAGCAGCTTTTTGAGAATGTATAAACAAGATGGAATTCTGTCTCCTAGATGACTGAATTTTATTCTGCACCTAAAATGGCTATCATTGACTACATCATCTGCAGCTATATTGAGGAAGGAACTGCTGTCCATTTCACCATATATATCATCTTACAGTGACATTTTCTTAGCTAGGAATTGCTTGGTGATTTGCCAGCAGACAAATCAGTGCAGGAAAAGGGATAAATTGATCACATTTGTCCAGCTCTGGAGGTAAAATTCACATCTTAGCCAGAGTTCTGCTCACATTAAAAACTTGCTTGTCCACCTGGTGAAAATGTGTCTGAGGAGAAAAGGATATGGGAGTAGAGACAAAAGTATAATCCATATTACCAGTTAATCTCCCTGCTTAAATTATAGGTCCAGCAGAAGAAACTATTTATGAGCTTTGAGCAGTAGTTCATGGCATTGGGCCAACTCTCTTTTCTAGATATCCTTCTTCTGAAACCTCAAAGTTTAGTTTACTAACTAAATGTCCTTCTGTAGAACTGGTCAGTAGGCATGGAGCCAGACTGAAATAACAACTGCCTAAAGTCATTTAACTAAAAGTGAAAGTTAATTCAACCTATTTGGGGATAAAAGCAAGGTATTGGCTTTAAAAACTCTAGGTGTTGTTACAATTCACGAGTAACCATTTTTCAGTCAAGCTGTGGTCACTAGAATTCACTTAAATTAATTAAAAGGGCAGTGATTTGATTGAGAATATGTACCACAAGTTTTAGCTGCCCCTGGCCAGCCTCCCAAAACTTTATATCAAATCATATGATCAGGCTAAAGAGGCAACACTTCCAAGAGACTTTGCAAATGGACTCCGTTATTACTAGTTCTTGCTAAGGTAGGGTCTCCAATTGACATGTGGAGCAAACTGAGGCACCCTGACTTGTGTGCAGGTTAAATAACCGTATAGTTTTGTGATATAGGCAAGCCAGGCCCTGAACACAGGTTTCCCAAATCTTGACTCAATGCTCTGTCAACATTTCTTCCCTTGGAAACTCTTTCAGGTGAGAGATTAATATGCTTTCTTTGGGAAAGTTCAGTGTACAGCCTCAGCAAAGCTTTAAATCTTATCCTAATTGCAGTAGTCAGAGGAAGGGTTATTTTCCATTGGCTAAAATGTTGACTTGCAAAACAGCGCAGTGGAAATAGTGGTTGTAATTCTCTGTTTTGCTCATGTGGGTGCATGGGGGTTAGCTGCAACCTTACTGACTCCAGGAGAGGTTTGTTGGTGTAAAGTCACCATAGCACAGCCTGGGAAGATCAGGCCCCAGTGTGTTTGGTAAAACAAACCGATAATAACTACCAAATCAACACGGGTTCATTCTTTAACAAATTAAGCAAGGAATCTATTTAAACTGGGAATTAAAAGAAGCTATTAAAACATTCCCTCTGGTATTTTTATTCTGTTTACTCATGAGACCTGGCTCATGCCCCTCCAATTCACATTGAGTCCATATTTGGAGAACACTGCACTCGTTAGCATACTTACACTCAGGCAAATTTTAGATTTTTTTTCTATACACAGTGTGCTTCTCTTATTATTATTTTTCTTTTTTTCTTAAACAATTTAAATCAGAAGGTTGCCCCTTTCATCTGGCTTTCAAAACATGACCAAAAAGGGATCTAGTTGCTTTATTCAATTAGCTCAAACTAACATTTCTCTTATATTTGTTATTGCTTACTGGCCATCACATTCCATTCCACATGTCTTCTCTTAAAAAGAAAAAAGATGTCTCTGCTGTTCTCAAGCTGCAGTGTGGTGGGGGAACCTCAAAATGTTTGGATTTGGGTTATTTCAAATAAACAACCCAAAGTTTGGATGCTTTTGTGAGACTCGGGCCTGCAGATTTGGGCTGCAAATCTCCAGAGATCCCTGGAAATCACTCCTGGGTCTTCACTTACCCTGATCACTTTGTGTTTCTGTACTGAGATGTTACCCAGGTGAGGGACAAGGAAGAG
>JAVCKT010037293.1:0-10606 GCA_032273925.1 Rhynchotus rufescens | reverse complement strand
CACCCTGAGGGGTTCACAAAGCTCCCCCAGGCCAGGGGGATGTCGCCCTGAGGGGTTCACAGAGGGATGTCACAGAATCACAGGATCTTCAAGGTTGGAAGGGACCTCTAGAGATCATCTAGTCCAAACTCCTGCTCCAGCAGGGACATCCAGAGCACGGGGCACAGGATGGTGTCCAGGTGGGTTTTGAAGACCTCCAGAGAAGGAGACTCTACAGCCTCCCTGGGCAGCCTCTTCCAGGGCTCTGGCACCCTCACAGGGAAGAAGTTCCTCCTCACCTAGAGATGTAACCTCCTGTGTTTCAGCTTGTACCCATTACCCCTTGTCCTGTTGGTGGCCACCACTGAGAAAAGCTTGGCCCCCTCCTCCCTACAATCTCCCTTCCTGTATTTATACATGAATTTATGTATACGTACATGTACAGGTATTTATGCATGAATTTATGTATATTTATAAATTTATTTATACATTTATGTCACCCTGAGGGGTTCACAAAGCTCCCCAGGCCAGGCGGATGTCGCCCTGAGGGGTTCACAAAGCTCAGCCCAGCTGAGCCCAGCCCAGCTGTGGTGAGAGGGGATAACCACTGACCTCAGCTACCGCAGAGGTTACACATTCCCAACCAGTTCTGCACTGAACGCAGGGAACTTAACCACAAGCCACAGAACCTTATCTTACCTTCTGATTTTTTTTAAGTTAGCAAAATAAGAAAAAAAAAAAGGAGGAAAAAAAAAAGAGCAGCTTTTCAGATTACATATTTTTCAAGTTCCTAGCAGCAGAAATACTGGTATTTTCATATCCATGACTTGCATCACACTTTCAAAATTTCACCTCACCATGGAGGTCTAACTTTGGAAAATGCAACAATTCCCCATCAGGTCTCACTAATGATTTTCCCTCCTTTTGACTCATGGAAAGGATTTGAGCCCAGCTTCCAGAACTGCAAATAATTAAGCTTTAATTTTCTTCTATTTACATATTTGGGACATTCACACCAAAAAGGAAACTACAGTTGACATCTGGGTTCGCTTGTCTGGAAGCTTTACCAGTCAACCAACTATATACTTGATGTCTTCGAAACATTTTTAAGTGACTTCCAGAAAGAGATATTTCTCCACGCTGCAGGCATACATGGAAGAAAACTGAAGGGAACAACATGTTCTAGTGAGCAAATTTTCAAGCATGACAGCAGTACTGAGCTGCCCTGCCCTTGGGAGAGATTCTTGATCAGAAGCAACTTATTATCAGGTTAGCAAGTAAATATGAAAAATATGCACCTAAGTACTACTTTAGAAGGGTATCTTGAGTACTCAAAGAGTAATAACATTAGTAGTACAAGTCCTGTACATGCAGAGAAATCATGGGTAATCTGTACCAAAAGTAGTTTGGATTATGCTACTAATTAAGCAGAAGTCTAATCACAAAGTGCCTTCTCCATTGGTATGCCTACATGTTATCTTCTGCAGTGAAACCTTCTATGATTTTGTTCAATTAATTAATGACCAGTAATGGCCATTACCTTTTGAATAGCAGCAAAATAGCACTGCAACATAACAAACTTATGGACAAATGGGCAATGAGACTCCTGATGCTAAGGAAATCCTCTCTTACCACACCAGCTTCTGGCTACATACAAAAATGAATTTGCCAAGAGTATCAGGACTTGCTCTTGTGAAATGTAAACCCCAAAGAGACTAGTGGCACTGAAGCAGCAATGGGAATCTACTCAATATCCATCCCCATAAACACAAAACCCCTTCCCCCCTCCTTTTCTTTTCTAACTAGGTTCACACTAAGCTAAGATACACGTAAATAGCCCAAAGACTAAACTTTGCAAGTTCCTGCAGCAGTAATGATACAGTCGATAAATATTTCTTCACTAAACACTACTTCTTCCTTAAATGATACTAAGCAACTAACAAGAAATGAGTTTAACATTCAATATTGATACCAGATGTACTTCCAAGAAAAAGGAAGCAAAATAAAAGGAATTAGCCAGGATTCAAATAAAAGCACAGAAGAACACATGAAAAGCATGTTTCCAGATTGCATGCCCCTTTGCAGCTTATATTCTTTGCCATTTCTTTCTGAATTACAGAGAACATGTGGCTGGAAGTGGCATTACGCTGTCATCAGGAAATAATTTTCATCCCCAAGCACAACCAGCTCTAGAGCCACATATTGGTTCATTAGGAACAAAAGGTACTAAAATATTGAAAGAAGGGGCAGAAGCCTTTACTAGCCCAGCCAAGTGATGTAGGAAGCTTCTCCCTGGCTACGAGGAAACTCTCTGGCAGAGACCACAAAACAGAACCAACGCATCACAGAACACCTACGGAAATACACTCAAGTACTGTATTTTGTAAAACACTTAAATCCTAAATTCTTATATCCCATAAAACAACTAATTCACAAGAGAATTCAGCTATGTCTTCTATCTTTTCCTTCCTTCAATTTTGGTTAACTGTTTGGTTCGAAGTGGATTTAGAAGGTTCAACAACTCAACAGAAGGTTCACTTCGGATAGAGTAATACTAGTCCTTCAAGCTTTATAGTTGGGTCAAGTTTTAGCTGCAAGATTTCCCCAATCTGTTTTGGTCTTAGCACTACGAGGCTGAAAATCTTAAAGAGAATATAATCACTTTGTATAAATCTGTTCACTGTTTTTATTCCTCCAGATTCATCCACTGGATTCTCATCCCTGTTTCCTCTCTCCACTGTTAATGCTCCCTAATATTCCTACCTAGTGCTAGAGCAGGTTATTCTTCCCCAGTCTTACCCTATTCCTCTGATCAAATGAACCTAAACTGATTTCCCAGGATATTCAGGACTGCTACAGGCTATATCCATGGATCTGTAATCAACCATAAAGAGAACTGATCAACATATCAAAGCTGTTCACTGTTTAGACTGCCAGCTTGCAGGTAGTAAATTTTCTAATACCTCATTTTCAAAGGCATTAACAGCCTTAGTTCTGGTCAGAATTACTAAAATTGAGGGTGTTCAAACTACGTATTTATAGTCATTGGTTTTCAAATTAATGATAATAAACACAATAAAAAAGAAGTTTGATTTGTTTACGTCTGAACCTCAATATTTAAATTTAGCTTTGAAAATTACTAAAAAAGACTCTGGGCTGACTGTGCTCTTCCCCAGCAACTTGGCCAAGGAAAACTGCTGCCATGCTACGATGAGCACGTAGGAGCTTAAGGGCTAACTATACTTGTTGCTCCAAGCCTGACAACCTCCTGTAATGACACACCATTAAATGTAAGCTCCCCAAAGCATCCAACATTCGATTCCACTGCAAACAGTCTCCCTACATGTTTTGATAATAAAATCACTTTTTCCCCCTCTCAGAAATGCATGCTGATGTCAGACATATGCTTGTTTTCCAAACAACAACTGTTTAGAAGGAAGAATCCTCCTCTGATGTCCCTGCCAAGCACAACATTCTGCGGTTTAAAGAAATCTGATAGTAGGCAGTTCACTGAGCGGAGAGAATAACAGGGCTTTACATTTGGCAAGGCACTTCATGTCTTACATCTACTTCCCTCCATTTTGAGCCTCTTTACAGATGAATCTGGCAGTCAGAAAGAGTATTTTACATCCCTGAGCTTTTTAAAAAAGGCATCCATGGCTTTACAAGGAATCTGATGAAGCAGAAGTTGATCATAATACACTTTTCCTAGGGAAATATTAGGATATAAAAGAAAATCTGAAAGGGAAGTAAAACAGATTTCTGAAGAAATACATAGGAGAGAGTTCGCAGAATGAGGAAGTGAAATAGAAAATCCTAATGAGGAAACAACACAAAACAGAACAGTCTTTTTAAATGCAGGACAAGGAGAAAAGGAGATGGTATTTGGGGTTTTTAACTGCTGTTCCTAGCAACAGAAATATTACCTGCCCCCTACACATGCTTATTTCACTGATGCCTCAATAGCTCCAGATTAAAAGCAGAATTGGTAATATTCACAAAGATAAGACCATATACATCACTCAACTATCATTTCTGCATGCCTCAGCATGCCACAATTCAAGACTAAATATTTTTTTATATTTAGTTTATATTTAATTTTTTAATTTATATTACTAAAATATTTTATTTCATCTCTCATTAGTACTTTTAGAAATTAATTACTCACCTGCATTAGTATTGCTGGAAATGAGTTACTTACACATGCAGTAACTTAGATACCACTTAGATAAGTAATACAAAAATGTCTAGTATCTTCTAAGACCATGAAAGTTCTGCCATTTTCCTTAAAAATGGGATGCTGGCTAATGTTTGCCAGCAGCTCTGGCAGACAGAGTTATGAATCCCACTGAGCAGATTCCTGCCATCACATAGTAAGGTACAAAAACTCCTGAAGGCTGCCGAGGCTGCTGTAGCCTCAGGCCAACTAGTAAGACAACAGACCTGTCACAAGGGACCTGTCACAAAAGACCTGTCCCCCTACAAGGGACCAAGAGAAGTTGTTCATAATAATCTGCTCGACAGCAAGGTGCAGATCACCCTGAAGTGAGAGGCCCTCTGAATTCACAGGATGGCCACGCAGTGTTCCTGAAAAACGTTACCTTCTCCCACGTTCTTAATACGGCACTGAAGAACACGGCAAATTGCTTAGAAAAATTAAGGTCACAATCTGAAAGATCTCACGGTAGCATTTCAGGCACAGCTATTTCAAGCTAATAAATATCCTGAAGATAAAAGCACAGCTGCTTGTTAGCCTGCCAAAATGAAAGTTTCTCCTGTCATCAGTAGGGTGAAACCAGCACAGAAATTCAGTAATTAGGTCTGTCTTTACAGCAGGACTAGCTTGCGGTCTAAATCAGCGTTGCTCCTCATCCAAGCCCAACAGTTGAAATATCCTTCTTCTATCACATCGCTCAGCTAGATGACCTGAAATGGCCCCAAAACCCCTTGTCCAGCAGTGGCAAGAGGTGCCCTTTACCCTGATTCGGAGTCATTTCAGTCCCTCTTTGGGGTGCAGGTCCAGACCCAAACCGTGCGCGAGGAAGAGGCAGCCTCACACGGCCTGCGTGAGGTGAGGCCGCCGCGCGCAGGCCCCACACCAAGCCGGGGTTATCTCCCCCACGCCTGTGCCTGTTTAAGCAGTCAAAGCAGCAGCCAAACCTCAAAAACAAATAAAGTATTTTCTCAGGAATAGGGCTAATAAGCCTCTGTGGATACAAATGCCAGAGTCCAAAATCCTCCAGAAAACACAGCAGCAAGCTCTGCTATAGAACTAAGAAGTCACACTTTCACTACAGTCCCAACTTCTAAGCCAGAAGTTCAAATTCCTTCATTCACGTGTAATGACACATCAGGATTTCTCAAATAAATGTTTCCAAGGCAGTTGCAGTTTTGAAACAACACAAAAGCTTCCCAGGCCTTTCCTTGCTGCAGATCTGTCCCCAGGGGTGCTGGTTGTTCTGAGAGGAGAGAAGCGAGTCCAAGGTAGACAAACATTTCCTCAGTATCGTGGAATATTGGCCTCCTCCACAAAGGATTCTTAAAACAAACTCTCAAAAACAATAAACCAATCCCAATATTCACCAGGAATACTGTTAGCATGTTCTGAGACATTACATTTAATAACATGAAGTAGTTGCCGCTAGGAAAATAAACAAGATTTCACGGGTCCATCAGCTGAAGAACTGAGAGCTCTGGTCATGTGGAAAGCACTTGTCCTCCTGGAGTTCCATTTTCTGTGTCATGGGAATGAGAAATGTGTTTTCAGCTATCTGGACTCTTCTTCAGAAAAAGTTGTGCATACAAGAGGTATGTACCACTCACTTGCTTTAAAAGGACTCTGCTCAACTACACACCATTGACCAAAAGGTATGGACTACTGTCCATACCAAACCACAGGGCATCAGAGTTAGAAGACAGAAAATAGAGGTTAGGTAGCTCTTTGGTCAAACATTCATCTTTCCAAAGTGCAACAGCAGATGCAGCAGCAAGAGCAGCAGTTCTAGGCTACAAGTGCAATATTTTATATAAAATTTCATTTTGCAGATATTTAATGTTTTTTTGATTTAGCAGAGTAATCCAGCAGCATACTGAAATGACAATGGAAGTGTCCACTTGCACAGTGATGACAGTACCAGTGTGATTGCCCCCGCTGGTCTCTTCACCATGCTCACCATCACGATGCTGGATATCCCCAATCATCAGGAAGGATTATGTGGGTTGAAGGTAGCTCAAGCCCCCTGCTCCGCTCAAAATTCCCTGTTAGCTGTTCAGGTTTTAAATCCTGTTTTGGGCTGAGTCACTTTCACACTTCCATCATGATGGTCTGGTTAATCACAAGGAGATATTCATGTTAGTTTGATCACTTCAGGGAGAAACATTTATACCAGTTGATCCACTCAACAACACATCTGCTTATCTAACATGAAGGTCATCCTCTGGTGCCCTGCGTGGTGAGATAAGTTCTTTGTGCAACAGACGTGACTAGTGAGTCACATCCCACACAACTCCTGAGCTTCACTGCACCCTTGCCCATCTCTTCTGGGCCTTCTTCCATTTGTGTTGGCAGCTACACTTGCACAGACTACTTTTTGGTTACACAGGCTTTTGGCAGCCTTCACTGATGTGGTTCTAGTTCATTTTTAAAGCATACAGAGCCACCAGCATCCACTAACCCTTTAGCTTGTCATGGCCTACTAAAAACATAATTTGGCTATTTGTGCTTGTCTTCTAAATACATAGGACCTTCTCCTCATGACCTTGTATGCAGCTCACAGACAGCAGTGTTTAAGAAACCCTTCAGCTGGTCACGTACTCATAGTAAAGTTAGTCTCAATCCACTTGGAGAAAGGTTGAATTTTCTTCTATCAGGTATCCAGTTGCACAAAGGAGACCAACCAAGTACACAGTAGTCACCTGCTGAAGACAAACGCTCCACTAATACCCTTAACAGGGGAAAGAGAAGAGTCTCATGTGCCCCAGGTCAGAAAGCTCTGATTTTCAAATTATTCCAGCATCACCCACACTGCATGTGCTACCTCTAAGGCCACATTTATATTATCAAGAAATATCTCTGACGCTACACATGCCTTTTGGGGTATTCAGATCCATCAATGACCACAGCACAGTTCTGAAAACCTCTGCCTCTAACTCTGTTCTCTACCAACAGGCTAAGAACATTGAACAGGTTTAATAATGAAGAATGTAAGGTAATTTCACCCATAATATTGTCATGCTATGAGCAAACTAATTACCCAGCAACTTAAAAGCACAAGACCCTGAAGAAGCCATTTCTGAACAAATGGGGCCAGCAAACGGTGGATACCAGCAGCAGAGGACGAGTCCCTCGCTGTTCCTCAGCCGGGCTGAAACCCACGGAAGCTGCAGCCTGCTGCTACTGCTCCTGGCACTGCTTTATATTAATATTCATATTAAGGCCCACTATTAAGCCCCTGCAACCATAGCTTGGAATTTCTAGCCCACATACTCCCACAACAGAGCTGTAGTATTTTTTATCGCGAATCGACACTCCATACTATATACACACACGTGTTTTTATGTATATATATGTATGTGCCCCTAGGTAAGTGAAAAAGCCCCTTGCAGAAACTCCTCATTAAAGTGCGTTACTTTCTCCTGCTGACTGGTTGCTACTAAATAATAATCAAAATCTTTTTTTGTACCATGAACATCACTCCCATACTCAAAGGTAACAGACGATAAGTACATCACTCCATAACTTTTTTTCCTTCAAACCAGACTAAAAGAAATTCTCAAAGAACAAACACGAGCAGAAGTAGCAGATTATCGTGCCAAGACAATGTGCCAGCAGCCCCATTCCGAACAAGCAGCTCGAAGTCTCTCCTTGAAGGAGGAATCTCTTCAACGTGTCGGCTGCAGGACCCTGCTAAGTGCCGAGGGGTTTCATGAAGACAGACCCAGCAATAAAAACACCTGGAGCATCCTTGGGAGCAGGGCCGTGCAGGCAGAACATTAAGGTACCAAGTCACACTCACCAGCATAGCCCAAGGCCAAGCAGAAGCCTGTTTTAAATCTGAACAGTTCAGCAAACAGCCTAAATACAAACTAAATGTAATTAAATGTGCTCACAGATGGGCCGGGCAGGTGATAACGTAACAACAGGACACTGAAGGGAACAGTTGCAAGAAAATGTTAAAGTTAAAAATAAAACAAAAAAAAGGTAGATTACAGGAAAATATTTCAGTATTCTTGAACTACCAGACGGTAGCAAATACAGAATAGCTGAAATTTCAAATGTCCAAAATATTATAGTCATCAGCAATACTTCTTACCAAGCAAAAAGGAAAACTATCTATCTATGTCATTTAGATATGCATTAAACAGCATTTTCACTATTTAAATATACTTTACTTCCCAGTTTTGAAGTCCTGCTAGCAAACACAAGGCTGAGAGAGGACTTGGGAATCAGCATAGTATCAGAGCTCTAGAATGATGTTCATTCAAAGAGAAAACACATTAATGGACAGAAATCATAATTACAGCAGCTAAACAAACCTCAACTCCTCTGTGACAACAGGAAATGCATAACCATGGCATAAGCATCAAAAGCAAGTCTCATTTAAACTTAATGGTGATTAATATTAATCTTTAATGCAAATTTATCTGTGCATCCCAGTGTACAAATGAACAACACTTGGAATGTTGAAAAAAAATACATAAAAGTTTGTGTATTAGACAGACTTCAACCATGGGGATCTGCAACAAAAGGCCACGCTGAAAAAAAAGCAGTGAAACAGAGGATTCATTCAAGGGCTAAAGTAAAAATATTTGTATAATGGCCGCGTCCGAGACAAAACAAGTGCTCAGCCAACTTCTAACTCAGCACTCAATAGTCTTTGTGCCAGCTCCTTCCAATAAATTTCCTTCTAATTAAAAAAAAAAAAACCTTTTGCAATAAGAGTTGCAGTTTTGAATAATCAGAAGAAAATATACACACTGTAAAATATAACCTGTTGGCAGCATGCAAGTGATGGGGAAATATTCTGCTTTACACTGTTCTTATGTTTTCAACACATTATCTTTAAAAAGTAACATAAAATCAAACTCAAATTGAATACCTCCCATTTAAAACATAACAGATGATTAGCTCTGTTATAATAAGCCTTCTCAAGTGCCTATTAACAGCTATTCAAAAATAAAATATTTTGAAAGTTTGGTATAAAGACATCTAACCGAACGATACCTTGTCCTGTATCTTGGTACTTACGGCCTTATTTTGCCTGGCAAGCACATTGATGGCAAGAAATAGACAGTATAATATATAATGGGTAATAATAATCATAATAAATGGGTAAGAAAGAGCTTCAAAAATCCCCCAAAAAATATCAACAAATGAAAAGGTCTCTCACAGAAAACCGAACACATAGAGCGATTGACTGTTGGCAAACACCATGAGAAAATAACACATCAGGCAATAACAGTTTAATGGCAGATTATTTTTGTTGATGTCAAACTCATTTGTGAAGTCTGTAAATGAGAAATACTTGTAAATGCCCAAGAAAAAATAATCCAGAGACTAAAAAAAGTTTTCAAAATCCTCCAGGAACCTCATTTGCCAAACACAAACATACAAAGCATGCTGAGCTCCAAGTTCACACTTTAAATGAGTACGAAGCCTTCCATTTTGATCTCCAGATGCCTTCATTGACAAATTTCTTCATTTCTTCCCAAATCCATGGTTCCTCTTTTTGTCAGAGCAGAAATGATGTCTGTCAGCAACTAAAAATGTTTCGGCCATCTGAGTTTCAAATAGAGGGGAAAAAAAATCCCAATGCTGTATTTCAGCATCTCATGTAAAAGGCTGGTTCTGAATTGTTCGGCTTACCAGTTTCTAGCAATTTTTAAATAACAGCAAGTGTGAAGGTTCTCTGAAATTCACAAGTTAAAGCAAGTCAAACAAATAAATCTGCTGTAGCTTCACAAGTTAAAGCAAATAAAACAAATAAATCTGGTGCAGCTCCATATTATTTTCATTACCACCTCTATAAACACACCAAATTCTCAGAAAAAAACTGCACAAACTACAGGAGTTCTGCAGCAAGCCAAGACGTCGGATACCTCAACGGAACTGTTAGCCCAGTCACTGATTTTCTTAGCCCAAAGACTGATTTTCTTTCACTACATGGGCTCTGTAACAGGGTCCTCCAAAGAGCTCAGGAATCACCACTCACCCTGCACCGCTTTCTCTGTCTGCTCTAGCACAAATCCCAGCCCTGTGGGGCAGTTTCTGTCTGTTCCTGGTGCAGGGAAGCTTGGGAATGCAGGACACAACTGCACAGACACCGGGAAACGTGCATTGGGAGGGTGATCCTATTAATGATCTTCATATGCACTTTAAACTGAAAAACTAGAATACAAACATTAAGAAGCAGCCTCTTGCTTAACATCCTACGCAACAAAAAATCCCACAGTAATGACCAGGAGAAGTCCCCATTTCCTAACTGGTACCCACCATGAGTCAGGGGGGCAGTGACATAAACAGTCATAAAAAGTAATAAACAGACATAAAATACAAATGGCCAAATAATTATACATGACACAGCCTAACTCAGATTCCAGTTCAGCTAAAAGACTGATACCAACTAAG
>JAVCKT010037290.1:0-44012 GCA_032273925.1 Rhynchotus rufescens | reverse complement strand
TCTATATATATATATAGGGTTTTTTGTCTTCCTAGTGGCTAGATCATTCACTTGATTTTTATGTCATCTCTTTGACCACTTTCCTCATAACACCTCTGGAGATGGTTTTGAGGATCATGCCTCAGTTGGCTTTCTCTGGCCAACTGTTTTTGCTTATTTGATGAGCAGACAGCTGACTCCTATTATTTGCAGACAGTTCCATAGCATTAGACAAAAATTAACTAGAGTTGCAAGTGGTTTGAGGGTTGTTTCTCAGCTGAAGTTTGAAGGTGCAGTGGCTGGCTGTGTCTGACATCCATCTATGGACTTATTAACTTACTGATATTTCTAAGTTGGGTTCTTCCAGGCCCAAACAAAACACTATCAAACTTTGCATTTCTTTTAAATGTTTCCATCTTGGGATAAGTAGAGAGGGAAATCAGAACCTATTCAGTATTGTAAATACAGTAAATTATTATCCTAATATGTTACCAGCAGTAACAAGCTAAATAATTCAGCACACTTTTAGGTCTCCATTCAAAGTGACAAGCTAAACTGAAAGCTGTTGATTAAGCTAAGCACATACCTCAGATGTGGATTACTGTTTTCTTTGGTTCAGCTTTTTTTCCAAATAGGGGACATATTCAATAAATACACTGCTTTTCTAAGGCTTCTCTTGAGCTGTATTCCTTTCCATTTTACTGTCTTTCTACTGTGAACATGTCAAACTGGCATTGCAAAACTAGGTTGCATTATGAGAAAGTTGTGTGCTTATGATGGATTTTATTTTTAATCCTACCTCACTGTTGGAATTCAAGCATCATGTAAAGAAAACCTGGCTGTAGGAAGATGATAAAACACAAGTGTCAGCTTTGCATACTTTCTTAATGTATTTAATAATTCAGGATTATTCTTCACTTTGTTCTTGTTATTGAAAATTAAAGAGTTTCTGGAGAATTCAGTGTAATTATCATGCCCAGATAACAAGTGTATATTTTTCTAGACCTCTTGTGGAGTTCTTGTGAGAGGGCAGATGACTTGGCAGGGCATCTATAGTCATTTTTTTTCTGTTCTTGCGTGCAAACCTTGAGTGTGGTCTCCTAGAGTGCTCTCTCTTCAAGGTGTGAAGGTGGCTCTGCCATCCTTGTGGTCTGCTGTTCCACCAAGGGAGTGGGGTTTTGGCAGAGGAAGGAGACACTTTCCAGCAATGTCATCTTAATTTTGTCATAACTGATGTTCTGGAAGTGTCCCGTTGGAAACCAATTTACAGTGATCTAATCAGGACTATTGATCTAGTATTTTGATGGCTCAGACAGGTTTTCTTTGTGGTTAGGTATTCTCTTCCTGTGCACTGAGTTCCTTTTCCAAGAAGACTTGAGAGAGTAGAATGCAAATTTAGCTATTGCTCCATTTTTACATGGAAATTCTCCCTGCAGCATGAGATGACACTCAATCTGTATGTGCACTGTATGAACTTTGCCATTATCTACCCCTTAACTTCCTAAACTGAGGATTTTGTGGAAGAAAATAACTCAAAACAGATTTTGAATCAGACCTACCAGGAAAGACAACTGGTTGGACTGCATATAAAGTACTGTGGTGAAGACGACAAAAAATGTTACTTTTGGAAGCTAATTTTCCATAACATGTAGTACATGACTGGAAAAACACTATTCCCACAGAAAGGAGCTGTCATCACTTCTGTGGTTATCCCTATGTTAATGCTGTGATAGGAGTTTGTTGTAGTTTGAAAGGTATAAAGGTTTATAATAATAAAGGGTTTATTTCCCAGGAAAATTGATAGAAAAATCTTTCATCTCGATACCAGGTATTTAGATGAATACATTTTCAACCTCTGTGGTGTTTGCCTAAACCGGGTATCGATTCATTTCTGGAAGGAGGGGGGAAAAAAGAAATGTTAGGGGAAAAAATCCACGTGTGTTCAATTACAGTTATTTTATAGATAAATATGAAATGGTCAGATTTTGATCTGACTTTTCATAGTGGAGACTATCTATGGAGATCTCTCTGATTTGTACCTTTTCAGTCAAGGTCAGAAGCTGATTTTTTTTTTTTTTTTTCCCCTCATTCTCTGTCAGCACAGATAGGGAAAAGCTGTTACAAAATGATCCCTTTTAATCCTGTGCCGTTTTTCATGTGCCGATTAGGATCGGGGTAATTTCAGCCTGTGTTGAAGGAGTTAATCTTCCTGATGGAGATGTGAAAAGTAGGAGCCATTTTAAATCTCAATACAGCATGCTGCCTTAGGGATCACACTGTGCTAAAACCCAAGATAAAAAGGCCTGACAAAGATTATTGACAGTTTACCTTTTAATGAGCAACTTGGATTGATTTTTATTTCCCTCAGGGGCTACTTCTTTGCCCTGTTTCCACCCATGATGTCATGATTAACAAAAACAACAACAAAATTAGGGCTTCATATCTGAGTAATTGCAGAGAAATAAACAGTAGCCTTGGTTTTAAAATGAAATCTGTGCCAAATCCTCTGAGGAGAAGCCAGATGAGTTGAGTTGATGGTTTGGTAGTTCCTTGGAAGGAAATGGTCCTCCTACCAAAAAGGCATTTCAATTCTTTGTCTGTGTGATATATTTTAAATAACGTTCCACAGATTAACAGAAAGATCAAAATAAATGCAAATCAAGAGAAGAGGTTTTTCAAATAAATATATATAGATTCAACGTTATGCTGCCTTTTCTTCCATCCCCCAACTCTCCACACTGACCAAACAGCCTCTGGCTAAATTTCCATGATTTAGGTCAAATGCTTAAGCTTCAAAAGAGAACAACGCTGCAGAGACAAAACCACCATCCAGCAAGTGCTTAAACTCTGACATCATCTGCTCTACTTCAGGCTTACTTGTAGACCTAGCCAGTGAATGGAAATCTCTCTTTCACCTGGGGACAGGGGATATGTTCCGAAAGAATTTTCCATTTGTTATTGGGATGAAAAGGGAAAGGAAAGAAAAATAGGTTTTCCTCAGACATGGCTTTCCAGAATAAAACCTTGTTTTCAAAGAAAATCGAACAAGCCCTCCAGGCAAGCAGATGGGAAGCCGTCAGTACAGAGCCGCTCCACAAAATGAAAACTTTCCTGCAGAAACCATCGGGTCGTCTTCTGCACCGCGTCGAGATGGCTGCAGCTCCTGGGGCAGGGTTGGACGAGTCGTCCGTGATGGGTGTAACAGCATCATCCAACACACTTGACCATGCACCATACCTGGTGATGGTCAACTGTGGTTGGGTGGAAGGTAGAGTGGCCAAAAGAAAGCATGAAAGATGGGCTATAGGTTGAGTTCTGCTGCTGCTAAAATCCTCTTTTCAAAGTGATTCCTCTTTTCTTTGTTTCTTCCCCCATCTCCCTCCTTTAGAAGAAGAGCATGTCGTATCGCTGCAGGCTGTTCTCAGCAGTGTAAAATTCCAGGGTAAATTTGGATTCCTTAAAGCACGTTCTTACCTATCAAATTGGCAGGCTCGAGGAGCGGTTATTCTGCTGCAACTTCAAATCACTTCTGCAAAAATTGATCGGGGCTTAGGTATGTCTTTGCGTGTCCATGCTTATTAGCTTCATGTTGTGATTAACTTAATGGGCTATGGAATTTTACATGTACTCTATGCAAATGCAACTGAAAAACCAATTATTGAAAAGTGAAAAATGAACTCTAGGCGACAGTCATTAGACTATTAGAATCCCCAGTTCCTTTGGAAACTGTATTTGGGTAATACGTGTTTTTAATACTGAATTTCAGAACCAGAAAAAGCAATTGACAATTACATTCTTCAAGGCAGTATGAAAACATTTTGACAGACCTGCCTGCATAGGCTGCTAAGACCCACTGGGTTTTACGAGTTGGAAAATTAGTCACGGCTTCAATAAAACGTTGCACTCCACTTAGTACCCTATTTTCAGGATTCTCCGAGGGACGTACAAGCCTCAGTGAGTTTAACTGGGGTGGTTGGTGGGTATAATCCATATCAGCAGTGTTGTGACGTTTGGCGACGTGACGTTGACCTGTGAGGTTTGTTTAAAAAATGAACAACCAGGGACCTGAGCCTTGAACAAGCGCTTGGTTTTGCTAGTTTTACGTTTCGTTAGTTTTAGTGTCTTCCAGTAAAGTGTTTCTAATGGTGATGTTTATCTTTCAGGCTTGATGCTTGTAGTGATTTGATGCTTGGTAGTCGCCTGGGTGTCTCTGTTGACATAGAGAGTGTTTCTTACTGTGTCTCTTAGAGACCAAAAGTTGGGAGTTGTGTGTCCACCTGCTCAGCTGACGAGGAGTGCTGGAAGCTCCGTAAGGACTGATCTCTTGTGGAGTGGCAACCAATGTTTAAATTTAGACCACTTACCTAGCCGTTCCTGAACTTTCTGTTCTCTGGGTGTCTGGAAAACTTGTATTCCGTTTGTTCCTCCCAGTTAGAGCTGTCAAAGTGTATATCTGGAGGCAGAGAGGACAAGGAAATAAGATAAAAAGACATGCCCAGGAGAACAGTGGAGTGACCTATGTAGCTTGAGTCTGTAGCCTCAAAACTTCATTATTTAGAGCTTATGGTCAGCAATAGCCAAGGAAGACTCTTTATTTAGACTCAGAAAAGCATCCATCCACTTTTCAATGCTACCACATAGAGCAGGGAAAGCAACTTCAGCCTCGTACCAACCTGAGTCGTGCATCAAAGGATACCCGCTGGCTCCCACACAGTCTGTTTTCACAACTGGCAGGGACTCTGCTATGGTTGTAGCGTTTTTACTTGTTATCTGCTAAAGGGAATGCCACTGTAGTAACGCTTTACACCTCCTGGAAGTGCTGTGGTGTGTGCAAACCAGCTGCTGTCACACCTTTCTAGCTAGTGACCTCAAGCTAGCATTCAGTGGGTCAAATTTTGCTTTGGCCCCTTTATCCTGCCTCGCCTTCCACTTCCTCCAACTTACCCATTTTTCCTGCTGCGATTTCCACCCTCGCCCAGAGTTTTGCAGGCACCTTTGTGTTTGTGGGCCCCCATACCATGGAGGTCTCCTTGCTCGATATGTCCCACACCTCACGCTTGACTTTGGGCCCAAACTTTGGGCCCAGCCCTCATGGAAATGTTTGCAGGCTCAGGACCATTGACTGTAAGTAGCAGGCCGTGACTATCCGTTTAATCAACGGGTGCACGATGGGGACCACGGCCCTTTGTTTGGCTCCCTTCATCCGTTGTAAAACATTCCTGTAACAGGGTGACAGGCTCCAAGACCTTGTGTAGGAATGAGTCACCCCCGGCTCCGCTGGGAGCTCTGCAAACAGATTAGGGGCAGCGAGTGACCTTTCATTTTCAGTAGTGCCTAGACACAATTGGATGAAGAGGTGAGAGGGTATCCAAAGAATACTGGCTGTAATTTAATCAATTGGCATTTAGATGCGCGGTGATGAGTGTCTGTAAATGCTCTGGATGGATGGATATAGGATACAAGACACCAAAAAGAAGAAAATAAAGATGTGCCAATTCTATAGGCTGAAGTTTGGAAGAATGTAGTGAAGAATACACTGAATACTCCTGCTCATCTGAGCAGGAGTGGGATATAGTGAATTTAAAAGGGAAAGAAGCTAAAAGCTACAGGACATGAAACATCAGATATTGAAATTTTATGAGCCTAATCAATCACTTAGCTTAGAGACATTTAAAACGTCATTTACATAGGTTGAAGAAAGGAAAATAAGAATAACCAAAGCGTAGATAAAGAATATATAATGACTAAAGTATATGGTGATAAGGAATATTGTGAAGTACAGAGGGTAAATATGATATGGGAAGCTGATGAGGAGGCTGAAGGGACGGTGCGTAAGAGAGAGAGAGATATAAATAACAAGCATTAGTCAAAGTCTTGAATGTGAAATGTCATGGCTTCAAGAACTTGTAAAGGTTATTTACTAAGGCCAGAGTACAACATTGTGCAAGTACTTTGATGCAATGTAGGTATGCATATATATATATATATCTGTCTCCCTGAATAGGAGGAGTTTGATTGCTCAGTGCCTAAGTAAAAAATAATAATTCCTTGTATTTCTGTTGCCAGGGAAAGGGAAGATAAATGCCATAAGAAACTGATGTAAATTTCTGGTCTTTTAAAAGAAAATGGGAAACGAAAAAAGAAATAATAGTAATAAAAAAAGGCATGCTGGAAACGGCAGAGCTTTGTAATTAAGCAATTGAAATGTATATTGGAAAACTTGAGACACAGAATTAACATAAAAGACAGAATGGAGGAAACTGTAGAACTGCATTGTTTTAGGTATGGGAAGGATGGATAATTTTCAAAGGCCTTTAGGGAATATATTCATAATACAGGATCTGGAAAAATACTCTTTTAAATCTGACTTTGTGGCGGGACAACCTAAGAAATTCTGCAAGAGCCTAAGGAAGCTACAATATGGAAAGCACTATAAAATTGGGGTAATTAGCATTTATTCAAAACTATATAATCACATGCAGGGCCTAATTAATTCTATTTACTAGCCAGTGTCAGTAGTTAAAAAGAGTCGGAATATGAGGAATTTGGTAAAGAGGCCTTTAGAGCAGGCAGCATTCAAAGGCTAGTCTGCCTCTGCAAGGAATGGCAGGTGTCTCTAGTCTCGACTTCAGAGACTAGGATTTCACTTGGAATACTTCAAATAATTTGGGGTTATCAGCATAGAAACAGCAGAAAGAGCTGTAAATGCTTCATATGTTAATAGCCTGGAAAAGGGAATTTGCAGTGGGGTTAAAGAAAATAGCCACGGAGAGCCGGGAAACAAAGAGTTGGAGCGGGAGAAGGCAGCAGCCTCGAAGACTTCTGCATACATTGCATAGCTGAAGAGCACCGGCAGATAAGCAGCCCGCGCAATTTATGGTAAAGCAAGATAAGCCTATGGACGGACAAAGCATGAAATATAAAAAAGATGCAAGGAAATAACCTCCGTGGCTGTGCGCTGACAGGCCAGGCAAGGAGCAGATGAGAAAGGTAGTTGGATGATGTTGTCTTCAGCGTGAATGTTATCGTCAGTGCATTACAGCAAACGGTATTTTAAAGCACGTGTAGCAGAGTGACATTTAAATCAGATGAAATAATCTGGCACCAAACAAAGGACGGGGGCTATTTCTGCCGTCAGATATAGCTTTACTGTTGTCTCTGCTAAAGGCCTAGCAAGCATATAGCAAAGGGAAGACACTTTATATTATTTTTTCTGAACTCCTGACTCATTCATATGCAGTGACCCCTTGCTTATGTATATGATATCGTATGGAGCACATTGATTAAAATTAACCAAATGTTGTAATGACTTCTGCTTGCATGCACATGACTGCCATAGCTTTGCAAAAGGAGTATGTGATGATGATGATGAAGAAATGTTGTAATTGCACTTAAGACCTGCAGAATGAGGATTCTGTTGTTGCCAAATGTAAATTCTTCCCCCAAATAGTTTTTTCATCTCTTTATCCTCTGAGAATCTCTTAGCTCTTGCTATTTCTGTGCAGGTAGCAGGATGGCTGTTTATAAAGCGTTATGGAGATAACTCAATAGCGTTTGCAAATCTGATGAACTGGGGTGTGCTGCAAGTTGCTGTGACGGGCTGCTCTTGCATGCTTCCCAAGTACGGAAACGTGACGGGCTTGGACTAGATGATCTCTAGAGGTCCCTTCCAATCTAAACCACTCTGTGATTCTATGTGTGACTTTTTATTTTGCCAGCCTTCTCAGTGGCGTTTTCTGTTTGTAAAGCAGCTGCAGATGTAAAGCAGCTGCAGATGGTAGCATAGGTTTGAGTTAGATCAGGGTCCATTCCTGTGTTTTTCTCACTTGTCCCCTTTTCTCCCAAGGGACTGCTGGAGGCAAATCCTAGGCACACCTAGTGGAGGTGGTGGAGGGGGATTCTTCCTTCCTAAACCTTTCAGAAGCTTGTGCCTCACATTCCCAAAACCTAACCCCTTTTATACATCAGTTATGGGATTCAACTGTGTTCCTCTTACCTCTCTATCTGCTAGACATCAATTTTTTTAGACCACAGTCTCTTTCTTTTCTGGACATCTGACAGGTCACCCCCACCTAGATCAGCTGAGCAGGGAACTGCAGTGCATCTGATGTGACCTAAGTTGGACCTTCTGCTTTCAAATTGAGCTTTGCTAGTCATGGGAGCTTTGGGTCATCAGCTGCTCTGCGCTGGGCATGAGAAGCATAGCATCCTTAAATCCTTCATGTGTGTGATGTAGCATGTGTAAAATAGCCAGGAGAAGGTGCTTCATAGCCTTCTGTAGTCCCATGTTTAATCCTTATGTCCTTATGTTTAGTGCCTGCTCCTAATTCTTGGAGCACTAGTATCTGTACATGCTCTTGCTAGTTGCTCTTGCCTTTGTGTTAATAGTGAGGGAGAAAAAGGCCTTTATTTACCAGAAGATCGATGATTGAATCCAACCTGCAGAGTCTGGAGCTGATCCAGCATGCAGCTTCTCCGGTATTTATGGTGTTTAGCTCTAGGATTTTTTGATTTAAGTGTTTTTCAAGTCCAGATAGGGTTATGAAATGTTGAAGCAAACTCTCAAATGCTTGCCTTGCCCTTAGAGGAATGATCTGTGCAATAATGTAAAAAGGTTTTAATCTATGTACTTTGAATAGCAGTTCAATATTCTCGGAAGATGTTCCATTTAATTTCGAGTTAATTCCACCTTCATTGCTCCATGGATGCACTTGAGGTGCTCTGTGGTGTTTAATTTGGGTTCTTTTGAATGCCAGATGCAGAGAATTAGAGTAATTATAGTGTGTAACTCAGCTTTTAAAGGCTGTTTCCTTTTTAGTCAGTATAAAGAGTATATAAATTGTTTTAAATGTTTTAGTGACTATTGATGTCCTGGAAGATTATCCAGCTGGAAATAGAATGCAAATTCTTTGTTTCTTTATCCAAAGATAACATCACCGTTCCTGCCTGTATTCTTAAGAAAAAGATGTCTGTTTATAATAATAATAATTTAAAAGGATGCATCTACACCTGTGTGATGCTCCTTGGAGAAATGTGTTAGTCTTCTTGCTCTGCTTTTGACTACATGATCATCTAGATGAAGGCAATCATAATACCACCACTTATGAATTATCTTTACTGTATGGTCTAGGAGACCCAGTCATGGGTTCGCAGCCTGCAGTGGTGAATACTAGTTGAACACAGCCCTAATGTTGGTATCTTTTTTTCAAACAAATATCATCTTATTCCATGATCTGTTATATTGGGAGAGAAGATCTCCACGTGCATCTGCAGTAGAACCTTACATGCACCTTTCTTCTTCTGAAAGCCCTCCTGTGTCTTTGTGCCTACAAAACTCAATGATTCCTGGTTTGCTTTGGTGCTAGTGCCTACCACGTACTGTGACTCCAGTGCTGCTTTGTGCCCACTCTTATGTCACTTAAGTCACACAGTGCCTGGAGCAAGAGTTGCTGCTCTTTTCTGTGTTGTCTGCAGCTGCTGCTACAAATGGACACTCAAGCTCTTGCTTCTGAGCTAGCCCATGAAAATCTAAAAAATAATAAGTCAAGATATTACAAGTTTACCAGTGTTGACTTTGCTTATTGAGCCATTCTGGAAGTTGACTGACTTTGTGTCTGGAGCTATCAAGCAATTTTCATATTTTTTTAAGATACATTTAAGGGATTTTTTGTTTAAAAGTATTTGCCTGCAGTAGAGTCATAACTGTAGATTTTTAATGCAGAATAAAGGTAGTGGGGAGGGACTTATCAAATGACTGATGCAATCCTATGATCACTTCTGCTGGGTGCATTTTCAGCAGTCAGTTGGGTATGTGCTAAATATGTTCATAGAGCAAAGCGAAGCTCAGAGCTGGATTTTCACCATAATGAAGGGCTTGTTCTCTGAAGAACTTTCCTGAGTTTTCAGCACATTTGTTCAGCTCTCCCAGTGGGCAACTAAAACAGAAGGAATATAAGTACAGTTAAACCTAAATCAAAATTCCTGTGAAAATATGACTCTTGAGTTTTGGATATGAGTTATGTCACCATAATTCATGTGGGCAAAACATAGCTGCTGGTGCTGCTGCCCCTAAATGCAGAACCTCTGATGAAACATCCTCTTTGGTGGGGCAAGCAGCTGCAGGAGTATTGGTGCAAAGGAGGTATTCCTATCCTAAGAACCTGGCTAGATGCAGAAAAATAGTGGAGAAGCAGTCCTTAAATATTTTTGGCAGGTAGATGGTCTCTAAGAGAAGGAGTAGAACTTCCTATAAGGGACCATGCTGCTGCCCCTCCAACCAAAGATGAGACAGACCTGCTGCCGTCTCCTTTGGCTCCAGGGTTGGATGATACCAGCACTGTCAGCAATACCTGTTCAACCTGCTCCTCTCTAAAATAGAGGTCATCCTGTTACGTTCAGAGCTGATATGTTGAGAGCATTATCTTAGTTTGGAACATTTCTCTCCTCTTTTGAAAGTATCTATTCCTATGTTCTTCCTAGGAAGAGAGAAAAAGGAAATGACTGTTTTGTTTTTTTCCATGGCAAATCTAATCAGGTCAAGGAATGTTTCCCTGTTATAGTAGAGCTCCTGAGGTAGGTGATAGGAAATGGGTAGCAGTTTTGAGGCTCTACAGAGCATCCCAGTGATGCTCGTGTCTAGGGGGCTGTCGTGCTGCTCCACACGGTGTTTTCTCTTCCCACAGAATCGTGCAGCTCCGGTCCAGGGATGCCATAATGAGTCTGTAGTCTGCGTCTGTATGTCCTTAAGGCAGGTTGCACATCTGCTGCTTCCTCATTAGTGTGGAAGCTCTGCCAGCGAGAGCCAACGTGTGCCTGGGATCCCAAATTCTGCTCCGTGACTGATTTCTCCTCCTTTTCGGTGCACAAAATGATTCTAGTGCACTGTCCTGTGTAATGTGGCAGCTAACGGGTTGGTTTGTGTCCTGAGGAAGCTGAAGGATCTGTGTTCAGAAATGGAAGGGTGCTACTACCAGGGGGAAAGAATAGTCTGGAGATCCCAAGTCCCTATGGATCCACAGGGAGCTTTTGCTGTGAGTGTGGTGTTTCTCTCCTGCTAGAATCTTTGTAGGCAAAGACAAATCTAGCACGGGTGGTCCTTCAACCAACCTCATTTTCCCATGTTGAAAAGGGGCCTATTTCCTAGTGTTTCAATGTGAAAGGCATGTTTGGAGAGCAGGACCTCTGCCCTGACCCTGCTTGGTAATGCACTGATTCTTGGAAGCAATGTTTTTCTGAAGACTTTTTCCTTTGAGGGCATCCACGGGCGCTCTGTGGAAGGAGAAGTAAGAAGAATTCCTGCTCTTTGATGCTTGCTTTTAGAAATCCGGGGGAATTGTGGGCACGAGGCTGAGTATTGAGGCATCCTCTCTGCCCGTAGGAGCAGCTCCCCGAGCAGGGAGCTGGGTGCTGTACCTGGCCAGCCTCCCAAGGTGAGATGTGCTGGTCCACGGATGCAGGGGTCCAGCTGCCCGCGCTCCGCACCCTGGAGTATTCCCCTAAACTCCTTTGTTTCTTGGAAAGCTGGATCCAGTCTCCTCCTTTCTCCTCCTAAAGCAGAGGTAGGGCTGGAATGCCTATCATGCAGGCAGGGCTGTTTGCTAAATAAAAGCAGATCTTTGGTTCAGAAACAGATGCTTTATTTTGCTGTAAAGGCTGAGATTAAAAATGCAGGAGCAGGCAGTCAGGAAGGGAGGTGAGACCTTCCCGGCGCCCTCCCTGCCGCAAGGCGCAGCCGCCCTCCTGTCTGGCACCTTCCTTGAAGGGATTTGCTTCTCTTGGGGAATTTTGGCTTGGAAACCACCAGAGCAGAGGCTGCCCTCGTGCTCCATCCCCGCACGGCCCGAGGTGGTGGCGATGCGTATGGATCCTCTCGGGAAGCATTCACAACCTTCACCCGGTGGCAGCCGGCCCCAGCCCCAGGCTTTGCTGCCAAGGGATTGCGAGATATGCTTTTAACTCGCATTAACTAATGAGAGAGAAGGAAGAAAGGGACAGTGCAGGCAGGTTAGCTGATAGCTTTCACAGGAGGTAGAAGGCTGTGGAGACAAGGCAGGTATCAAAGTTGCTTTGATTCCCTAACTCATAAAAATGACTAAAGGATTTGTCTTTCCTAATAATTGACCTCAAGTTTGGATTGAATAAGCTTTTTTTCCTTATTTTTTCCCTTCTTTGAAGATAATAAGATGACCGAGGAACGGTTTGGTTTCTGGCAGGCAAAGTGGGAGCGTGGCGGGAGGGCAGGAGAAGCCCAATATCCCTTTTCCCATCCTTGTGAGTCGGTGCCTCTCGGAGTAGGAAGCTTCCCCATAAACCCCACGTGTGTTTGTTTTGAATCTATCTCGTGGAAAGACTAAATGATAAATTGGTTGTAGCAATAAAAAAGTCATCTCTTCCACTGGAGTGATTCGTCTACGGGGTGACGTGCTATTGTTACAGAAAATTACTCTAAGTGCCTATTGATTTCACGCTGTCATATGCAAGGCCTTGTTTTGGGAGAGCCTGGGCTGCTTCCAGGACTAGCCGCAGAAACTGGGGTGCGAGGGGCACCCCAAGCACTGCTTGTCACTTTGTGGACACCAGTCGTGCTTGATCCTGCTTCAGATCTTGGTTTGTGAATAGTTGCTGAGGGATCAGTTCAGGGAGGACGAGTTTTGCATGTAGAAATAGCATGGTAGGCCAATTGTTGGTCCATCTTCTTGTTCATTAGTTCCTGGGGAAGGTGGGAATCTTTTTGGAGCAACCAAAACTGGAAGGAGGTTTCAAGTAGTGGTGGTAGCAGTAAGAGCAGAAACCCACAAACCTACCTATGAACAAGAGTGCATCAAGCTTCATTCTGCCAATGCCCTCACGAATGAGAAACAAGAGGTGCATTTTAAATAGAGAAGATGATGGAAATCCTTGGTGCAACATGCCTTGGCGTGTGGCATCTTCCGTCAGTGACTATTTTGAAGTTTTCTTGAGTGCTGGAGATGAGGTTAGATTTTTTCCGGTGGTTCCTTGTAGGTTTTATCACGTACAAAACTGCTAATGTATCATAACAGAGGGCAGGCATCCTGTTTTCCCAGCTCTAATGGAACTGGTTATTGCCAAAGCTGGTGTGATGGGCTCTTCCTCCAGCTCTGCTCTTGTCCAGCAGTCTCAGGTGGGACACGTAACATGTCCATACACACCAGTCTTAACACACCAGTGTTAAGAGCAATGCCTCTGGCTCCCTTATAAATCTATACCTATATCATTTGACAGTGGGAAATATTGGTGGCTTGTTGACACTTTTCCTAGGAGTCAGAAACTGCTGCTAGTTTGGGGCTGCAGATATTCAAGTGCACAAATCCACATGCTTATGGCTTGTTTATGTGCTTCTAAACATTTCCTCTCTTTTTTCATTTTCTTGGTCAATTAAATTCATCCCTGTGTGAATTTAGGAGGCTGCAATGCAGCACCTCAGGGGTCTCCTTCCAGCTCTTGAAGAACGCTGCAGGTAATTAGCCCAGTGCCCACCAAAGCAATGGTGGGAGCAGCCCTGGTTTGGAGTATTAAGGTCCCTTGAATGAAAAAGGGAGGCTCTTCCATCCTTCACAGCTCCCAGAATACTGCTAATTAGTGTCAGAGGAACCTGGGTATGTGGGAAGTGGGGTGTTCTCCAGCCTGTTCAGCTGGGAGCACTCCAAGGAGCAATTCCGGTGCACTGGGCAGCTGCAAGATGCAAAAAAAAAAAAAGACAAAGCAAAAAAAGAAAACACACAGTTCATTAACCACCGCCAACATTAAACCGAATGCAACTGGGAAAGCTAATTGTAGCCACTAAATCTTACGCTGTTTACCATCAATTAATACTTAATCTCCCAAATCTGAGGCTCTTGTTCTTAGACCTCGTGTCGTGTAGAGTCACCGCAGCCGTGGGCTTTGTGGCCAGCGATGGTTTTCGTGTGCCCCTGGGGCTGTGTAAAACTAACTGCAACAGCCTCCAGCGGGGCAGGCTGTTCAGGAGCTAATACTAGAGGTTTGAAGGCTTTAGTTGTTTAATTGAATGCAAACATCAGATCCTACAGAGAGTCCCTTTCAACTATCTCCTTTGTTTAAGTCAGCTCAACCTTGACCTGAGTAAGCCCCATATGAAGATTTAAGGTGACCTCTAAAAATCCCAGCAGCAACACTGAGGCTGGGCACCTGGGGAAAAGAAATGTTTTCTTCTGAGCATCCTGGAGAACTGTGCCCAGGCAGTGGGAACCAGCAGGACCGTATCCACCATCCACCCAGGAAAGACATTTCCATCCTACTCATTAGGATGCAATTTAAATTTGGGAAAATCCTTTGGGATATTTAGTTTAATTTCCTTTTGAACCATTAAGAGCAGACTGTGTCAGCACATACTAATGTGCTTACAGACTCCTAAGACAGGGCTTCATTTTTTTGTTCGTTTTTGTTGGGCTTCTTAATTCTTGTACTTGTGATTTCCAAAGGCCAAGTTGTACACTGAGTGTCCTCAGAGCAGGATGACAACTTGTGAAGTATGTGACAACATGGTTTGAGGAAAAAATAATATAGATGCAGTGGACACCATAAATTACGTCTCTTCAGTTATATGTCTGAAGCTTTTAGAATAACTGAGATATGATCCTTTCTAACAGGAATTGAACCTTATGAATTGCAGATTACTATTATTTTTTTGATCAGAACAAAGAAGGTTTTCATTTTGAGGCCACATAGATGGTTTTCTGCCAGATGCTTTCTACTCTCTAACTGTTGTAACCCCTAGACTGTTTAATTGGCTGTTGCCAAAGAATATACCGTACTCTAGTGTTACCATCCATTATATTACGGTACAAAGCTAAGTTCATCCAAGTGTCCATTTTTTTTTTTCCCTGAAAGTTTGTCCCTGCGGAATTCTCTTTAAAGTTACATTTGTCCTTGACAGTGTGAATATAATAGAGGCATTAGAAAGGACCAGATGTAGTGTTACGGAGCCTCTTTGTTCTTCCCTTCATGATAAAGCATAAAAATCCTACATAGTTTTAACAAAACTTTAGTATCTGGTCCTAATTGCTGTAAGTAAAGCACATGTGATCTAAATGTTAATCAGAATTCTGCATTTAATGAGGGAAAAAGCAGCTATTATATGAGAAATGTTAGGGCGCAGGAGCTGTTCGTGTTCCAATCAGGTGATTGTGCATTTGAATAGTATTTCCATTTAAATAGCTTTATCGCCCCGCTGATTCCTAAGCACTGAGTCAAAACAAAAACTAACAGCTAAATTGATATTATTACTAAGGAGGAATGAATAATAGGCAGTAAATCCATACCTGCTGGGAATCGTCAATGTGTCCATGGGCTGTGTCGGGGTGGGGATTTGCGCCAGCTTTACGGAAGCGTTGCATATACAGAGGGGCATTGCAGGGATGGAATTCTGTCCTATGGAGCTATGTTGCTGTTGAAGTCTTTCCCAGCTTGTTTTCCAGTCAGGTCTTGGGGAAAAGCTTGGTCACGCTGTGGGCTCGCTTCCCAGGGCCTCGCGTTTGGAGCAAGCCCAGCCTTTCACACAGGCACGTTTGAATCCTTAGTGGTCCTGCAGGACTCCGACCCATTTCCCCAAATCGCATTGGCAATTATAGCCCAAACTGGGGTGACTCCATCGCTCCGGCCACCCTGGCACCACCGCTGCTGCTAATGCTTCTGAAGGGATTATTTTATAATCTCACCCTGTGAATGCAACAGCTGTAAGCCCAGATAAATTGCATCCCTCTAGAGAGAGGGAGCTGGGACTCGTTTAAACTGCATCCTGGTGGAATTACATCTATAGTGTTAAATGGTGTTTGGCTCAATGTGATTGCTGCTGATTCAATGGAAGATCCACCTTAGGATGCACTGGCCTCTCTGTGTGTATAAAACAGGCAAAAAGCAGCATGGTACTTGGTGCTTGCTGGTGCTGAAACCAAAGCACTAGCTCAGATATATCAGCTAGCTAGTAGTGGCCATGGGCAGGGCGTTAGGAGAAATGCATATTACTTTAAATTTGGCTATTCTTCTGGCAGGTGAAGCTGTCATGCTGCATTGCATCCCAATACAATCAGACCTCACGAATTTTCAGAAACTTTCATTCTTCTAGGGCCATGTTTTGTGGGTTCACAAAAGCCAGCTGAGTTATATCATCATGTATCATATATCATCACATATTAGGCACTGCCTCCTGCACCAAAGCATGGCAGTTCTTGCATGCCGTGCTCGTGCAAGAGAGCTTCACTCCAAAACCTGCCCAGGCACCTGTGGAAGACCTCTGATGAGATGAGGAATTGTCCAGCCACTCCACTGGTCAAAACAAGGTGGAAAACCTCTTTGTTATTCTTTTCTTTTAGAAATGAGATCCCTACTATGACATCTGATCAGAAATTGTAACTCCTGGAAGAGACCAATATGAATGTGACTTGGAGCATATGGACTCTGGACCCAATATAAGAGACTGAACTTTTTTTTTTACTGTTATATTTTAATGGGAAATTTCATCATAGCGGCTTACGAGTTTGCTCATACTTTAATGTATGTGCTTGTTACTACTTATTTTCAAGCTCCATTAGGAAATAGAGTTGAGTACTCCTATTTCTGGATCCTTCTCTGCCCTTGTTCAATGAACCTTTGCTTTCTCATAGCCAGATTTTGGATAGCTCAGCCCACCTATGCAAATACAAAGTAGAAGAACACTTGTATCTTAGTTTAGAGAAATTCTTTAACCATTACTGTTAACATGTGAGTTCTATACAGGTAATTCAAGTTCTTGAGCAGAAAGATGCTTTTTTTTCCCCCAACTTTTTGTTAGTTTCCTCATGAAAAATCCTTAAACTTTCCAAGTGAGCACTATTAGTTATTAATGTAACAATTTCAAGCTTAAGTGGTGAGAGGAACCACAGTCCTTTAGAAGTTCAGTAGGAAAGGATGCAGCAATTTCTGTAGGAGAAAGCTTAGGCTCCTGTCCTACAATTTACAATTCAAAGATGAATTTGTACATCTTTGTACATTTGTACAGCTGCTACCTTGAGGCATGGGGCACACATTTATATAAAACACTTTATTCTCTATTTTTATGCACACATATGTGTATGTATGCAAACATGCACATGCATATGTGTAGGTATAGAGGGTGTGGGTCTAATGGTCTCAGTATAGAAATACAAAGCAGATGCTCAAAGAGGATAAATGCTTTGTGTGGGTAAAAAGTCTCCAGTCCTTTAAGTCCTGGTTTAGTATTTTAACCACAAATTCCCCCTTCCTTCCTCCTATTCACACAATAATAATAATTGCATGAGGAGTAATTGGCATCCTTATGAACAGCAATTCCTAATGAAGAAAAATGTTCTTGAAAACGTGGCTGCTGGTATCAAAGATAGAATTGAGAACAATCAGACAAGCATGCACTGACTGAATGGGAAACATGAAGTGATAGTGCACGTGTGTTTCGAACATATGTGTTGGGCAATCTGTGCTACCCAATATTAGAATTTCACATTGAGCTTGATAGAGAAATACATTTGACTTCAATATTGCAACTTAACACCTGGAAATCAATGCTTATACCCAGCTTCTTTCAAAATGTTAAATGGAAAATATTTTCCTGACATCTATGAAGCCACACTCTCAACGATTAAACTTGGAAATGTTTACTAGAAATTAAATCAATGGTGAAGTTTAGATGAGATCTGATTGCAGGCTTGAAATCTGGGATGGATGCTTTGTTATTCTCCCATTACTAATGATTGCATTAGAAAGAAAGAAATCAATAGTGGGACCATCCTGGCGAAGTGAAATGAAATGATTGGCAAAAGATGTCATAGTGCAAGAGCTGCAGAGCTCCCGTGTGCAATATGAGCATCTTATAGCAAGGGGCAAATGGAGCATTTACTTGAGTCCTGTGCAAAATGTGCATATTTGGCATTTTCAGTGGGTCTCTCTATGAGGACATAACTGGAAGGCTCCCCTCTGGTGTCGGTCTTAGAAAAAACACACGCTGTCTTGAGTCGGTAGTGCTGAATTGCGCTTCGTTTTCTGTTGAAATGACAATTTTTGCATGGTTTTAATGAGAAGCAGCCCTGGGCCAGAAACTTCAGTCCGGGCTTCTTCTTGCATTCTGCCCTATTTTGTTTTGTGTCGATTTTCAGCTGTTTTCATCACTATAACATCTGAGTGCCGCCCTGTAGTGCATTAAGCAGCGGGACTAACATCTATCATGTGGTGTTTATTCTGTCATCTCTCCCCAGGAAGAGAAGTGTGAGCAATGGAGTGTTTTATTTTAATAGCATTTTTGTTTGCTTGGTTTTGTTATTATGGCAGTCTTTTCTGAGGCAGGAGAAGTGGTTCCTTTTCATTTTTTAATGCATCAGCTGCTGTGTACTGAAGTTAACGCAGGGAGAATCGAGAAGTGTATCCTGCGTTTGAAGTGGATGAGTGTGACTATTTTCCCGTGCTTTGGCATTTATTCCACGGCCTTATGCTTGCCTCCAAGAACATCTGCCTTCAGCACGGGTGAGCTTCAACTTGGCGTACAGAAGGGGTTCCCAAAGGATGGCCCGCAGGCATGTGCAGCCTGCAAAGTCGTTCTGTGCCACTCACAGAAGGACTGTTTTAACTTAGATGCTGAGTTGAAGATGGCTTTTGGTAGGCCAGAACCAGCTTAGTGTTGCACTGATGGCCTTCCGTGAAGGCCAGGATGATGGCCTTCCTTTGCTTGCATGAAGCAAACGCTTTCTGCAGACAAAAAGCTGCTTCTAGAGATGCTGAGGAGTCGATTATGTTCCCTTTCCCAGACTTTAGGGTAGTCTTCCAGGTCTTCTGTGTGAAGATCAGGGGCAACCATGTAGGGCAAGGGCAAGGGACTTGGTAGTCTAAAGAAAACCTCCATAGCAAGAAGAGGGCAACTTGGATTCATCCAGGCTTTGCTTTGAGTACTCAAGAGTAACCCGGCTTACTGAGGAAAGACTCTTAAGGTTGTCTTAAGATTGCTAGTGTTACCTGAGCACTTCAGACAAAGCCATGGATATCTTAGCGTGGAGGGAAGGGCAGTGGAAAGAAAAGTGAGGGAAAAGCTGAACGGAGCCTCTGAAGTTCTTCAGAAAACTGTTGGTGTGGGAGATTCAGCACTTTGATTCACTTGAGGAGTCAGTGTTTCTAAGTTGACACTCCCCATCCTGAAAATGAAGGGTTCTGGCGTTTAGAGTATGAAGCAGTAAAGTTCATTGCAGCTGGATGTGAAGTTGAGAGGAAGTTGGCATGATATTTGATAAGGAAAATGAGTTATACTGAGTGTTAACAAACCCTAAACCTGTAAAGGCAGAATCAGAAGACAGGGAGGATGCCAGAATAAGAGAGAAGAGGGGAGAGGAAAAAAGAAAAAACCACCCCTTTGGGTTTTTTTTTAAACTGCCCATGGAATAGCTTGAAGATGATGAACACAGTAATAATGCTAAGATTACTGCTGAACACAAAGTGAACTCTTCATCTCAAAAAGCCCCCCTAGCCAACGTGGATGGCTAAGTCAGTGGAAATTAAATCAGCGTTGAGCTCCAGATAATATCTGATTGTGGGTTTTATGTCTGGGCGGATGGTGTCTTTCTTGCTTCCTCGTTCTGACTGATGGCAGTCGCTGCAGAGATCAATAGCTGGACATGGTTGGCAACTGAAACTGTGTTAGGGAGAAAGACCGTGCGAGAGCTTCCATGCAAGGCTCTAGGGATCCTCCAAGGTGCCGAGCGCCTTCAGCTGGGACTAGATTGGGGTTTTAGAGCTCAGTCTTGCCCAGTCAGTTAGGAAAAATACTGGGTTGTGTTTTCTCATGTCCGATGTCCTATTTGTCAAAAGGACACACCTCATCCTCTCCTGGGCTTCCTATGGAATACGTCGAAGTCCAGCTGGTGGAGGGGAAGGGCTTCTTTGCCAATGCGTGCTAAGGACAGCCACCCAGAGCTTGCTGAGAAATACTTTTCAGTGCCATAGTAAAGGGAAAAATCAATTTTGGGTTTTACTGATGGGGAGAAAAGAAACACTACACTTAAAACCTTTGAATCTGTGTTCTTTACATCTTTTCTCTGGTCTTCCGAGAGCAATAATTGAAATTAAATGATAGAACTTCACTACAGTCTTGTAGTAAGCTTTCAAATAAAATATAAATAGAAATATATATAATTCTCTGCATTCTCAGTTTTATGTTACTATTTCATTGTTCCTATCTCTAGTTTGACTTCATGCGATATTTGGGAACTGCAGCAGAAATGTTTTTGACCTCTAAAATTAATAAGTAAAATCCAATGGTCAACTGGCTTATACATTTATTGAGCACTAATATATACTAATTTGTCATTCAGGAATCTTCCTTCTTGTGAAATTCACAGGTAATGTCCACAGAGCAACTATAGAAAGGAGAAATGTAGAAGTTTCAGGCTGTGCTTTCCTTCCATCTTCACCTCTTTTCAGAATTCAGCAACTTTTGGGGTATGCTGCGTGCGCCTTAGGCCTAGCACAAACCGAGGCTTAATTTGCTCCAAATGATTTCCCACCCTTATTGCTATTGTTTATTATTTATTATTATTTAACTTATTCACAAGATTAAGTGGGTAAACGGCATCACAAGCGCTTATTGCTGCACAGTCCAGTAGACATAATGATGCCAGTTGTGAATGTCGAGCGCTGCTGATTAGAGCTGTTATGCTAATATACATTTGTTTGTTTTACCTTTACCACTTCGCTTGCGTACTTCACAAATTAGGGTTTTATCTTTTTCCCCCCTTACTGTTTTTATCATCAAATGAAAGTAATTTACCATTTTTCCATTTGAATTGTCAAGTTAATTGGACTTAATGGCTTTCGAAAAAATCAATAATTTCCTACTGTTATTGATATAATGAAGCACATGTAAGAGATTATCCAATAATGGCACAAACTGTTTAAATGAAGAATTCTGCTCCAATATGAACTATTTATATTCCATGTGTGGACAGTGGGGTGTGTGTCCAGCGAAGGGGCTGCAGCACTGGGAATGAATAGCATGAGCTGCCTTTTGCATCTTATTTGAGGCTGCTGGCCTTTTATTATTTAACATGCTGTATTTTTCACGGCCAGCTTTAGAAAGCAATAAAATTCTCGTATTTGAATGCTTTTGAGGTCACAAAGTGTGCGGTAAGAGAGACATATCTGCTCGTGCAGCTGCTGCATCTGTCAGCCAAGATACTTTCCAAGAGGGCTCAGGAGGAGAGAGACGTGGAAAATGTGGATGTTTCCTCTCTGGTTTAAAAATAGGTATTTATTTGGAAAGGACAGTTACCTTGTGCCCTGGTTCCAGTGACAGTGTAATGGTCCCTAGGATAGTACACAAGAAACTTGGAATAAAACACTTCTGAGCTTTTAAATCTGGATCAAAACCATTAAATACTCCAATGACATAGGAGACGTTTTGGTCTTTAATATAGGTATTGGTGTAGTAAATTGGGAATGGCAAACATAAAATTAATGACATTTAAATTACTGTTTCATTAGAAAACAATTTTGCCACCGTAACTTTCTCGTTTTGGGATGCCCAGAGATCAATAGCATTTGCCTGTATTTAAGATACGTGTGTTTACTGTGCAGTTTTCTTGGAAAAGAGTTGCTATATCTGAAAATGCTTTGTACAATATTAGCGGAATTAAATGCAATTTTAATTGGGCTCTAAAAATGAACCCAGTTGGCACTTGAAAATTCTGCATTATTTCATCTGATGGCATGAACAGTGAGAATACAGAATAGGGCATTTCTGCTAGATTTTCCACCTAGAAAAGGCAGCCTGGAAATTCCTGCAACTCCAGTGTTAAGAGGCTGGAGAGGAGAGTGTGGCTCTTACCTTCCCAGCATCCTCTCAGCCAAATGGCCTGAAACAGGGCCAATATTTGAATTTCTACTTGTGGTATTTACTTTATAAATAGATACTTCATGGGTTTCATTCTTTACTGAGATTGAATTAGCGGGTTAAATAGAGGGAAATATTCCTTCCTGTGGCATACTGATCTCTTTGCATCTTGCACTGACCTGATAACAGGCTAGCAGGAGAGTAAACCTAATTATTTTTTAAGCCAGAAGCTGACAATAGAGGACACTGAATATTTCTGAAACCGAGATCATCTTTTCTGCCATTAGAAAAGCAGGGAAATATGAAAGGAGTGTGAATTCAAGGCGTATATCGGTGTGATTATTGTGGAGTTTTCAGAGAGTGCCTTATCACCTTGCAGCCCTATTTCCCTGATAAACCCGGTGCTTCAAAAGCCCCTGCTCTGCAAGCCAGGCTCCGTGGCCGTCTCTTAGCAAGGAGCAACCCAGTATTACTGCGGCCTGAGCCAGGCAGCACCCAGGACTTTTGTTGCAATTTGCATTTTAAAAGGGAAAAAAAGAGAGGAAAAAAAATAAAAATAAATCCACCAAAGCTCTGTACTTTGAACCAGTGGTTCCCAAAGCCTCTAGTCCCGTGTGGACGTGATGGTCCTGTGGCTCTGCAAGGCCTCGGGCACCCCTTTTACCACCCTTGCTGTGACTTTGCTGCTGTAATTAAAATGCACATTAGCTCTTTTTCTCTTTCTCTTTGAGCTCAGAGGCTCTCTGCTGCCAGCACCTCCAGAGTTCTCAGTTTAGCTGCCTTTGGTTCACTTAATGATATAAGAGCGAGGAGCGGAGAGGGCCCTTTTCATCTCCACGTACAAGGTTTGGGATTCATGATCTCTGCTGGTTGCTGGTGCTTCCTGCCACCACTAGCCCTGCAAACCCTTTAAACAGATGCTAATGAGCCCGACTCCTTCCCCTTCCTTCGGTATAATCCATGAAGGAGGAAAAGTCAATCTTAGTCTTACTGCCTAATGGTCTCTACGCGTTGCAGTTAGTGCAAAAGTGCTGCAAAGTGGTGGGGATCAGGAGTTAAATGCATGAATTAAACTGAGTCCCTCCAAGCAGGCTCCATCAGGAGAGAAGCAGCCTCTAGGGAGTCGAAACAAGATTTCTCTTTTTTATATATATATATTTTTATATATATATATATAATGTCATCCACTGATCCTCTGGGCATTTATAAACATTACCAACGCCCTAGTGATGTGGACAGAATATGATTTTACAGCTCCACACCTGAGAGGTTGCTGTGTTACGGATGTCCTACACCATAAGAAGGTTTGAAGGGGCATAAACATTTTGCTGCCTATTGTTTGAGATCCATAATGTCTTTTAACATTGCTTGTGAACACCATACACAGTATTTTGGGTTGGCCCGTAACCATTGACATGTGATGTATGCACAAGGCTTGTTCCTATCCCTGGGGGAACATGGGGTGGCCACTTATGAGAGGGTCTGTTGACTACAGGAGAGAAACAAAATAGATAATATTAAGTGTAACATCAGAGAATATTTCTTTTTCCAGGCAATTAGAGTCCTATTACACATTTTGCGTCTTTCTTCACACACCTTACCCTGAGTAAAGTTCTGCAGGGGTTAGATGTAGATGTTTATGTTGGAATTTGATAAATTAATTTCTAAACGTGTGTGTAGTGTTTGCCTGTGATGGCTTTCATGACAAGAAAAAAAAATCCTTCCTCAGATGCTCTTCTTATCAGTAATCCCTTTGCCGGAGGATATAAATGGCAGTTATTAAAAAGGAGTAACAAAAGAAGAGGAATATCTAAATGAAGCGTGCCTGCTTTTTCTGGCAGATGTAACTTATAGGGCTGAGTCCTCCTGATTCCAGCTCCAACGTTGTAAAGCACTGACTGTACGGTGCTTGCAGCTCTTATTTCCCCTGCAGGTGCCGGGAATTGTGTTCCCGTAGTCCTTGCGCGATTCCCGTTTCGGCAGCCTTTTGCTGTGTCTCTTGAAGGCAGCTCTTTAGAAGGAGTTTGCTTGGATGTATGTGTGTGTCTGAGGATTTGCATGGGACACAGAGCCTTTTTCCTCAAGTACCAGCATGTCATATATATAAAACAGCCACGTGGTGACCTCGGTGCCTGCATCCCCAGTGCCTTTAGCTTGGAGATGCTCCTGTAGGAGAGTTCTGCTTGGTGCTCCGCTTGTGGTGCTTCTGTGAAGCCCCAGGCTCTGAGTTAGTTCTGTAATATTGCCACTCTTGTATTAATTCTTCATGTTCTGCTCTGGCCCATCATGTTTTGGTGTGCTGCAGGTTTCTTAATGGAAAAGCCTGGGCTTAGGGAATCGTGATGCCTGTCAGCCCGCCAAGCGGGGCTCGCATGTTATGGAATTAAGTGGGGATTGTGTCAGCGTAGAAGCTCAATGTAGACAGTTCATCCTGCAGACCATGACTCGTTTTGTGCATAGCATTTGGACGCTCTGCTCTCCTTCCACCCCTTAGCACATGCAGCTGCAAGTTACTGCATGGGCGCTAGCTCACCACCCTCGTGAACGTGGTGTTGGACACTAAGCGTTCCCTTCTGCGCATGTTGCCCAGCATTGTGTGCCACAGTTCTGTCAGATCTGATGGTCGCCACCTCCCAGAAAGGGTTTTCTCCCTGACAAAAGGAGAAATCCCTGTGGTGCTCCTGAGAATTGCCTGGTAGCCTGCTCAGGGATGGGAGATGACTTGCTGGTTCCCGTTTGCTGATGCCATTATGCACATTGCGCTACGGAATGTTTTGTTAATCCCTTAAAACAGCATAATATTTCAAAATAGTGTTATTTCAGTTCTATTAAAAATTAAAAAAAGACATTTGCTAGAGTTTCTGCAGCCACTGGATTTAAAATTGTCACCGTCAGGAAGCTGATCATTTTGGTGGCCGGGTCGCGCGCTTTGCGGCTGGTTTCCTTTGGAGGGTGTTCATTTTCCTCGCATTGGTTTGTACTTGCAGCCTAGCCATGCAAGGGTAGTAGCTGTGATGAAGACAACTGGGTATTTTATTGTGCTCTGAAATAATTCCATTAAGACCTAGTCTTTTCCCAGAGATGGATTTCTGTTCGCTCTGCGTTGTGGTGGCTCCACTGCGAGCTCTACCCCTCACAAGCATCACAGTGGTATTTGAGCCCGGATAAAGTCCATATTAGACCCTCATTAGCTACTGCAAGGTTGTACTTCATGTCTGCATAGCATCCCATACAAAGGACAAGACAGAATGCAAGAGAAAGAGCAATCATATCCATTCTTTATGGATGAGGAAAAGGGACGCAAAGAGATTAAGCCCAAACTCGCCCGGGAAGGCTGGGACAGGAACAGGATTTGAATTCAGCTCTCCCGGGTCTTAGGCCAGGGCCTTAATCACAAAACCAGCCCCCGCCTCTGTGCTGATTATTTAATCAGCTGAAAAAAAAAATGCAAATTGATTTAATTAAAGGAGAGAGCAAATTTCTAATTTCAGCCTAGATTCGTTCTATGGTTATGGAAATTTTGAATAATGGATACTAAACATCTGTAATTTCTTTTCTCAACAGATGTGTTTTCATTTACACAGCTGTGCCAAAATTCTAGTTCTGTGTTTCTGTATGTATAATTTTTAGCCTAAAAACGGATCTCACGACAGAGCACCAATGGGTATTGTTTGCTGCCTGGTGGAATAATCCTCTTTTGGGAAGAAAAATCAGTCCTTTTTGTTCCTGCAGACATGGGCTCTTCCTTTTAAAGCATCTCTAGAAAGTATTTTATACTTGCTGAAGCAAATCCTCTGAAGGCTTCGTTATTCTGGTGGTAGCATCATCTGATGGAATATTTCAATCCTACGGCCCTTTGGAGGACATTGCATGTTCCGTGTGGGACCTTGGCGGCTCGGATTCATGCGTGTTCCCCAAGTTTTGAGGAATCATTGCTGCAATTCGGCTCATTTCAAATTCACAGGGTTCCTCTGGGAGGTAGACATTAATGTTTACTCTAGACATTGATTAGAATGAATGAGGTTGCCTCCTTCCAACGTGCAAGACACAAATGCAGCCTCTTTGCTCAGCAAAGCATTTAAGTATGTGCTGATTTTCACACGCGTGTGCTGTCAGAGATGCTCCTGCCATTCAGCATCACTAAATTGCAAAGTTTAATGCAAAGAAGTGTCACTTGTTGGCTTCGGCAGCTGGGAACATGGTCAGGAAATTGCACACCTGCCAAAGCCAGGGGAGCGTTTCATGTTCACTGGGTGTTCAAAACATGCTCCTCAACATGTGGTGTATGTGGTGGGGACCAGGGCCACCTTTGCTGGTGTTTTCCTACCTCATTTTCCCTCGTGTTCAGTGTCTTGCTGGAGAGATCAAGGAGAGCAGAAGGGCAGGGAAGGAGCTTTGCTGCTCCCACCCTTACTGCTTCATACTATTTCATTGAAGCAGCATGGCAAGGCGCTACTGAAACGGGGTCGTGTTTGAGTTCATAACTGAATTCCTAAAGAAGATGCTGATTTAAAAGCTCTCCATGGGATTATAACAGCCCTTGGTGCCCTTCTTGCCCCAGGGGAATGCAGGAACGATTGCAGTGGTTCCTTGAGGGACAGGGTGCTGGGGCTGACGCTGCCACTTGCTAGGGTTGCGCTGCCTGTTTCAGGCTTGCATTAGGTTTTATGAACTTTAATGAACAGCGAGTAATAAATTTGCGGAAGAAATTGGGTTAGCCTGTGATTAACATGCAGAGTGATGCAGACGAGTGTACCGATGATGGGAACATGTGCTCCCATCACGATGAAATGCAGATGAGAGGCCCTGGAGCAAGCCCAAGGATGTGGGCCAGCGCGGTTTCATCTCTGTCAGCTTTAATCTGATCTGCTGCCGCCGCGCTGCCGGCCCGCAGAAGCAACCTGCAGCCCTGGGAAGACCCAAGCACAACTTTTGTTTTCCATTAGAGGCTATTAAAACATTTGCTTTCAGATTTTCCTTACAATCAAAGCTCCGCAACACGAGAGAGCGATGCGCTGCCTCGAAAAAACATTATTTCTAGCAGTGGGGAAGGGAAGGGGCAAGGGCTGGGAGATGCCTCTTGATTTGGTTTAGTGTTTATAACACGCTGCTTCGGCGAACACTCATTTTAGGCAATTGAAACCCAGCTGAGGCTCCTTGTCGTATGAGAGCCCTGTGGTACGGAGGGAGGGAAAGCCCCCCCCAGCTTCCAATGAAGTGCAAAGTAATGCTGCGAAGGGAAAGAATAAATCAATTTTAAGTGGTAATCTATGAAGTTGCCCGGAAAATGATGAGAAATGAAGCAACTGGTCGCAGGAAATTGACCTTGAAAGCGGTGTTTATCGCGGGGCCGCTGGCGCACGCGCTCGCCCGGGGGGCTGCTCCGAGGGGGGAATTTAAATCAGGTTTTGCTCTGAATCCCCTCCTAGGGTGCTTTGAAGCCGACGTATTTGGGAGCAGCAGTGGCCAGAGGAATAGCCACGTTGTGTCGGGTCTTCAGATGTAAGGGCAAGAGATGCTATTTTTGCCTTATTTTATGTTGCTTTACGAATAAATACGTGAAAGGAGGTAAAAGGACAAGTGGTGCTGGCGTAAGTCATCTCAGCTATTTTAAACACTAGGGTCTACTTAGACCAGAAGGATGGTTACTGCAGTTTTACATAAAGAAAAGGTGCAGAAGGGTGTGAGAGTTGGAATTGAGCTTTAACTGGAAGTCCTCTAGCAAAAAAACCCAGTAGACTGGCTGTGATTTCCATAGTGTGTGTGATTCTGGGGGAAGGTCGGCAGTGCTTTGGGGTAAGAGATGCTTTTTGGTTCAAGTGACGATGCTGTCGGTCCTCATTGCATAGCCCTGTTGAGCTGGATGCCGCACGTGGTGCTGGTGGCCCTTCTCCTGCAGCTCTTCCCAAGCCTTCATTCTGGTGCCTCCACTATTCCCAGCCGTTTTATCAGTGAGAAACATACTCCAGTATTCCCATATTTTCTCGTATAGTGTTTGCACAGAGAGCCTGTGGTTTCACCTGCTCAAAGCGTTGCCCGTGTTAATCCGAGCTCTGCAAGCAGGCTATCTGGTTTGCTCAGTTGCTTAATGTACTTGCCGACCTCCTCCATAAGCACAGAAGTTGCTTGTGGCTAAGCCAGCTCTTCTCCCGAGCTCTTCTCAGTGGTGGCCAGTGACAGGACGAGGGGTAATGGGTGCAAGCTGCAACACAGGCAGTCCCATCTGCACGTGAGGAGGAACTTCACTGTGAGGGTGCCCGAGCCCTGGCACAGGCTGCCCAGGGAGGTTGTGGAGGCTCCTTCTCTGGAGGTCTTCCAAAACCCACCTGGATGCGACCAGGTGTCCCTGCTGGAGCAGGAAGGGTGGACTAGATGATCTCTAGAGGTCCCTTCCAACCTCAACCATCCTGTGGTTCTGTGAGCTGCCGTGGCTACAGTCTGTAGCCTGGTCCTGCTCTGGGTGGTGTCTTGTCTCAGGCTTAGGTTCCCCTCCACGCTTCGGAGAGGTGGCTGGAGGCATCTCCTCATCTGCCAGGTCCTGCTGTGTGTCCTGGTGCAAAACCCGGATTGATCCAGCACTGGTGACGCTCGGCTGGGTGGTTACAGCACCCGAGCTCTGATGGAAAACGCGCAAATAATAAACCTGGGCTCTGTTTCCAGACTATGCAAAAACCAAGGAATTTCAAAGTAAGCCTACCCAGATATTTAAAATTCAGCAAGCTCTTTTTTTTTTTGTCCTGGGTCTTGAGATGTTAATGACTTTGACTAATTGTCAACACCACCAATTACTATGACTGATACCTTATCATTTCCCACAATGAGCAATGCTAATTAAAATTGATTGTGCTGCTGTTCTGGCACAGCAGCAAGTTTCCTTTTCATTTTTTGTTTAAACATGAGCTTATTGTGCCGATTTGGTGAATTAAATAAGGAAAGCTCATTATTCTGGTGTTTATTTTTGAGCAGGGGTTTTAAGGCACATTGGAAGCCGGTTACAAGTGTCAAAGAAACAGAGGAGCTTGAATGAAACGTGTTTTTGTAGTACAAAAACACACACCTAATAATAATATTTAGCACTCTTATACCACGGCGCTTTTAACTTGATCACATCTCTACAAACTTAAATACTCGTATTATCTCTGTAAGGCGGGTAAACACCATTGCTTCCATTTCACAGATATTGAAGCTGAGGCGTAGGAGCTTTGATCCCCTCTAGTCGCAGCGCACTTCAAGCTCTTCCCTTCAATTAGATTGCAGATATCTGCTGCGCAGAGGACGAGCTAGGAGGCAGCCCAAAGACTGGTGAAATGCATTTAAGCAAGACTGACTTGCTTAAATTAGGTGCAGGCTTGACCTTTATAGCTCACTAGTTTTGTAGAAGTGCAGGCTTTTAATTTTTCTTTTTTTTCTCCTTTCCCCCAAGATAGCATCATGGAGATGTTGATCATCAGAGAGTAGGGGTGGTACCTTCAAACTCCTGAGTTAAATATCTCCTATGAAGCACTACAGTGGTGACTTATATCCAGATTTTTTTAATGTTTTTCTTTTGAAAATGCAAACTTTTGCACAGTGCATATTTATGGGGCAGGTTATAGGTGGCAGATGCAGCCGTTTCCATATGGTTCTACTGGCAGCCTCTCTGAGTGGCTGATAGCAGCTAATTGCATGAGACTCTGACCTTATCCTGTTGGAGGCTGATTTTATCCGAACAATTGATTCATTTCATGATCAATATTAAAGAGTTAAAATGTAATGGATATAAATGCATGGAACTGTCTGAGATATGCCTTTACTTCCTCCTACTTAGTCTGGAAATTTGTGTCATCTATTCCATGGCAGTTTATAAGGAGCTCTGTCTCTTCAAGAATTCTTCTCGTTTCACATCTGCTCTTTCATAAGCAAATTTTCTCTTAGGTCTTGACAGAAAAGAAACCCATCTTTGCTTGTCTTATATGTATCTTAAATGAGCAACTACAGAGTCAAAAAATGTTACATTTGTGGGGAAAAAAATATCTGGCACTTGAAATCAGCATAAAAACATTTTATTTTACAGACAGGAATTGCAGATTACCAACAGCAAAGCTCATAAATTGAAAGCAAGCAGTCGGCCTTGAGCACTATTTCTTTGTTATTTAGTTACACAACTTCCCCAGAGCCCTGGTTCCTCTCTGGATCAGGACAGAAGCCAGGAGTAACTATAAATTTGCAGAGCTCCCCATGTTGACATGATTGGCCCCGGTGCAAGTTCTCCCTACTGCCAAAAGAGCTTGACCCATCCCTGCTGCTCCATCCCTGGGGTACACAGGGACCCAGGTCAGTTCGTGGATCTGGCTGAAAAGTAATTCAAAAAAAACCCCAACAAAATGTGTTTTACTGTTTTCAGGTTGCCTAGTTTTTCCTTGCAGTAGCCCAAAAGCTTCTAGGGCACCCTGCAAGGGGGTCAGGAGCCCAGTTTGTGTTTGGCAGAAACACTTCATGTTCAAAAACTGCTAGGAAATGCTGCCGGAGAAGTGCAGAGTGTTCTCGCTGGAAGCAAGGGCTGCTTTTTAGCAGTAAAGCACCCAAAAGCAGCGGCTGACACGCACTGATGGCACCATTACCTGCAGATAACGTGTTGCCATTAGCCCAGGAAGCTGTGAGATAACGTGCCAAGTATGTTGTCTTGGAGCACCTCGGACGTAATTCTCCTCTCATATATTGATGTGTCTCCATGGACTCTGCTGAGGTTACTCATGATTTACACTGTAAAATAGCCACAGAGGAGCCATGCCCTTCTGCTGCCTTTGTTGGGGTAATAAACAGCATGTAGGGGTTAAAGATTTCTCTCTCTTCTGTTTCTGAATTTTCCACAGAATTTTCCTGTGGAAAGAGTTATTTAAAAAAAAAAATATGGGGGAAGGGAAAGAGAATGTCATTTGGGTTGTGATTTGCCGTTAATTAAACTTTACTGTGACACATCCTCTGTCAGGGGACTCCAGACTCTCATCTCGGTGGCCTGGTAGAGCAGAGGAGCATCTCTGTTGAGATCAATGCTCATTATTATTATCCTCATTATCGCCATGATCCCCATCGGTGTTTGCTCTACAGCGCTGGCTGTGCAGCAGAGACGTAGTGAGATGACCCTGGTCTCCTCATGTTCAAAACTACCCGTTTTGGACAGATAAGACAGGAAAGGACTGGGAGGGGAAAGGGGCACAGTGACTCCTCCACACTCCCAGATCGGATTCATGGCCGGGCTGGCTAGTCTGAAATCCAAATGGGGCTTGATTTCCTCTGTAAATGACATGATGAGATAATAGTTCTTTATTTTCATCAAAGGACAAGTATTTTTGCATAGGTGGAAAGCCACAGAGCACAAGAAGACAGCGAGGTCTCTGAGACCAATTTTAGGTGTGGGAGACCCACACTTGCAAGTGGGGAGCGCTCTGAGGTAGGTGGGACTGGAGCCTGACTTAATACCAGGCAAGACACAGCCGGTGAGGGCTGCCAGCTTTGGAAGCAGTTCCCTCCAGCAAGATCATCTGCCATGGAAACTGTGGCCCAAGTCTCAACCTGTTCACATCTGGTCCAACAAGCAGGATTTTGAGAATGGTTCTCCTTCCCTCCTGCAGTCCCCAGGGCATAGCTGTGGGAGAAGTGCTCTTTCTCCAAGCTCAGAAAGAAGAGGTGGCAAGAAGTCCAGCAAGATTTAAGGTCCCAGTGGCAGCTCTTCTACCATGTGCTATGGGCCGGTGTTGGGACAGGAGGGTTCAACTGCAGCAGGAAGGCTGGTACAAGGCAGGTTCAGCTCCTGTTCTTCATTGCCTCAAAGCCACCTCTGCAGACAGTCACTGTGGGGATGCCAGTGGCAGGAAACACCAAGAAAAGGGCAAATGCTACCAGAAACATCCAGCAACGTCCTTTGCACGTAGAAACCACTAGAAAGATTGTCTAGATGGGAAATGACACTTGGGGGCCAAAGAGCCTTAGTGATGTCCCTCTTATTGTCGGGAATGCCAGCAGATGTAGGGCTGGAGGCTCAGACCATCATGGTTGTAGATGTACCCCAGCAAGTCAGCCTCTTTCAGGACCTACATTTCCCTGTACTTGGAGCATGAAGAAAAGCATTTCTACAAATACTTGCGGAAGACCTTTTACATGGGAAGCACCTGATGATCTTGCTTTACTGGGTGCCCTCGGGCAAAATGGAGCAGCAACTCGAGGTGTCCCTGTGACTTAAGGGAATGGACTCTGTCTTAAAATGCTAGTAATCCCACAGATGCATATGCAGTGCTATAGTTTCTTTTTTCTGCTAATCCTGTTGGGAGGGCAGGGGGCAGATCGAGCTCTTATGGCCCTCATGTTGCTGCAAATGTCCAAGCAGTTGAGCTCTGAGCCACGGGAAGAGCTGAGACTATCTCTTTAAAAGCTACCGAAAGGTTTGGGGTTTCTGAGACAGATCAGAACTAGGCAGCTTACTTCCAGCTTGATGAAAGAGGTGTTAATCCTACTGCTCATAAAGAATTTAAGAATATAAATGTACGTGCCACAGACTGGAAGATTAGAGGAACATTTAAATAAATGATAGAGGCTGGATTGACAGAAAAGCTGTCATGCTGGGATTGGCTTTTGCCCACGTTGAGGTGAGACGATTCCCAGCCCCTATAAAGCCCCCATCTCTGAAGAAATCATTGCCAAAGTCTCTGGCCATGGCCAGTGTCCATCTGTCCTTGCTGTGTCACTCGAGCGCGGGCGAGTGAGGAGTGCCCAGTGCAGTGAGGTTTTTACTGTGCAGGTGAACCTGTGTCCCATTAAAATGTTTGCCATCTATAAAAAGAGGTTTGGGGCTGTTGCAGCTCCCAACCATCAGTTTGCCCCCATAGGACCCCGTGCAGTTTGTTGCACGTCCCTGTGGTGTGGGAGCATAGGGATGCTCAGCAGCACGGATCCAGAGCGGGCGCTGCTGCCTGGAATTCCTGGAAAAGGGTGTTCTTGTGCAGGACACGAAGCAGGACATGCCCTTTTTCCCCCTTGCTATCTTCGAATCCTTGCAATTAGCAGAAAAAAAAAAAAGGAACAATATTTTTTTTTTTTTCACCCAACAAGTCTCATGATAAAATTATACTGAAGGAAAATATTGATCCCTACTTGACCTCTCTTTTAAAACACGGACATCTGCTGTTTCCCTGGATTGTCTCAGTCAGTGTATTGCTGGTGGCAATATCCACAGCATGTCTGGCAGGAACGGCACCCCGCTGTCTTGTCCCCATCCTGCCCCAATACTTCCCTCCCTCCCTTTCTCTTCTTGGATCTGCTTGGTGGATGGGAAGGAGAAAACTGCACGTTGTGATACGTAAAGAAAAGGATCCGTGGAGCTACAGGCTACTAAGCTTTTCATTCATACCTGGTAAACTGGTTCAAATGATAAGAAAAGAGAAAGCACCTGGGAGGTGCTGATAAGATCGGGCTTATCCAAGAGACAGGTACTATAGGCTGTGGCTGGAAGTGATAGGAGAAGCCTTGGCTTGGTGATGCAGTGGGTCACTTACAGTCTCTCGCTGTTAATCTCTTAGAAGTCTGCACTTGTCAATAAGACACAAAGCGACAGGAACAGGTTTATGTCATTTATTTATGACTTTGAAATGTCTTCAGCAAGACGTCTTGTGGAAAGCAGTCCAAGAGCCCCGGCAGGTGAAATGCAAAAGCAAAGACTTGGATCAAAACCTGGCTAATGGAGAGGAAGCAACAATTAGGAGCAATTTCCACCAGGGCAGAGGGTTAAACGGGGCTTCCCTGCAAGCTCTGAGGCTGCATTGGGAGACCTGTGAGCTGGGATGGAGGAGAGAGGCCCCAGATGTCACGGAGAGTTTAAGCTTGATCTTAGGACTGCCCTTAGATGATGCGTCTTGTTTCTTCCAAACGTGCGCCTTTGTCCTAAACAAATTGATTTTTGGCTAAGAATACAGAAAATATCGTTTGCCTGCTCTGCTTGCCACTCTGCCCTTTGCGGCTTTGTAACACTGGCTTAAAGGTCCTCCCCACCTTGTAACTAATCTGGGCTGCTTCCTGGCTTTCCCAGCTTCCCATCCCTCTCCCTTTCTCTACCACCTTCTTAAAACAGCTAAGTGCCACTAGATGTCCCTTTAAAAAGGGGAGACTGGAGCCGTGCTGGCAATTAGCAGAGAGAGGGTTTTTAAGGAATTGAAATGTTGCATTGTTGTGATTTGGGAAACAAAAGCTGGATGTGAACTGTAACACTTAACTATGGAATCCCACTTTATTTCTCTCTAATGCAGTCTAAGCTGCCTTACAGCAATCTTTTAAATGTAATGATTGAGACTATTATAGGGAATACTATACAAAGCAGCATTTTTTTTTTCAGCCTAAATAATAAGTAGGGCAAGGTTTTAAATGAGGCTGGAGTAATGAATGCTGTACAATAATTTTGATGATAAATTTCCCCGGAGGATAAAGTGGAAGAACAGAAGCAGGCTGTATTTAATCATGCAAAGTTAAAGGAATGCAGACCAACAAATATTTATAGAAATGTGCCTTCTTTCTAACCTTTTCCAGCATATTGCTCCCCGTGTTCACCTGAGAAATGTAGGGGAATTCAGGGTTTTGGTGTGTGATGATTAGAAGGAGGAATTGCTCACAGAGGGTCAAGTGTTCCTTTGATGTAGGGTGCAGAAATCCCTGTTTCCTGCATGCTGGAGGAGGCAAACAACGAGACATTTGTTTTTCACAGCTATTTCATTCATCGGTGAGCCTGAAAGGCTTGATCTGAGCAGCTAGACAGCACACTATACAGCACACTATATAGCAAGCCATACAGCAGGCTGGGGCACATTTTGCAGCTGCTCTTTGCCTAGGATGGGCCTAAGGTGGAGCATCCCCACCTCCCAGGCAGGAATGTTCCCTTTGCTCCCCAAGTGACATAGACACCTTCGTGCAGGGATGTTTTGGGCATAATAAAAGCCCAAGCTGGAGATTTGGACTCACCGAGCTCACTCCAAGGCTTTGCCTATGCCCAGTGTGTGCTGGAGGCTCCTCCAAAAGCCAGGCTTATGGTTGTGAGCTCATGGTCGTGGTGCTCCTTGTCCTGGGTTCCTTCTGGTTTCTGGTCCTTGTGGTGTGTCCAGTGCACAAAATTCAGGAAACAGAGTGAAAAACCTCCCTGTGTCCCTGCCCAAGCTCACACTGGCTATTCTGCCTGCAGGGACGTGTACTTGCATTTGGGTTACGCGCTCATTCCATCAGTGTTGATTTGAGTTGTTCTTTTTAATAACTCTCTTTAAAATAGAGTGTTTTTTTATGTATTCTAGTTCAACTCGTGATAGTTTTCACTTTGCAGAGGCAAGAACCTGAAGATCGCTGTTCTGCTGATCAGTGCTTAAAACATATATTGATTTCCAATTTAGGGGTTAACTCTTCAGCTCTTAGAAATGCTTTTGATATCAGTTTTCACCTTGCCTAATGTTCATTGTATGCTGAACATTATTATAAGAAGCAAGCTATCTAGCGAGATGATTAGTTCTAGCGACTCCAAGACTGCAACGTGCAAAGATTTTCTTGTCTTGTGTAAGCGTTATCCTAGCCTGAAATATCTGCGTTTAAGGCAATGACCTGAGAAATGGGGTTTTTTGGTGCATGTGTGGCCCGACTTAAATATCCTCTAGCGTTGCTTAATGTGCGTCGTCCATCCCCAAAATGATCTAATAACCTAATGAATGGCGCTGTTTATCCCCTTGATGTTGTTTTCTCCTAGTAATTCCTGGGAAAGGGGCCCGCTGTGCAGAGATGGGGTTGTTGGATGGCTAAGTGTTCAATGCACGTGATGAGCAGTGGTCCTCGTGGTAGCATTAGGAGACACAAGGTCAGAAGCTCGGGGACCTGAACCACTGGAGAAGTGCCACGTAATCCCCTGCAAGCAGGCTCTATAGGATGTCTTATTGCGGTGGCAGAGAGGGAATTATTTCTTTTTAAAGGCAGGCACATGAATTACCTCTATAATTGGCACAGGTCTGATATCACTCAAATCTACTGTGTTTTTTAACACATTAACTTGGGGTTCAGGCCATGGGAACAGAGAGATTTGGATAAAATGGTGCGTTATGCTCGCTGTGTGCTCGTGTTCTTGTTTTGCAAGGAAGTTTGTGCCCAAGTTAAACACCCCAAACGTTATTTAAAGCCTCGGATCCAATAGGGAAGGGAGAGGAGGGCAGGCAACACAGGGAGCCCTGGGGGCTCCAGGCCCTGATGCCAAAATCAATGTGTCACCATCAAATTGTTTCAGCCTCACACCATCTTTTTCCTGTTTATGGACAAGCATAACTGCAAAACAGTAAAATCCTCCTGATATACAATTATTATCGCTAAAATAAGTGTGCGCGAGTTGTAGCTTTCCCAGCCCAAGCAGACCAGGAGCTGGCCAGAAGGTCATGCCAAAAGAGCCATACTTGTCATAGCCACCTCCTTGCAAGTCAATAAAAGTCCCTCTGAAAATGAGTGTTTGTATAGGCTTCCACAGCTCTGGATGCCTGTAGTGGGAAGGGGATGCCCAAGAATGGGACAGGGCAAAGCATCCCAGATGAGGAGATGTTGCTGCTCTATTGCAAAGGTTTTTTGGGGGCAAAGTGAGAGGAATCATCATCTTGTTGAGCAGGCAAGAATTTAACAGAGAGTTTCAAAGGCTTAAAATAAATCTATCTTAATAACTGGCCTGCAGGGCTTTTTTCCTTAGGTGTGTTATAGTGGTAATGATACCTCTGTGGTGAACTCAATTAACCTGCCGCAACCTTCTGGGTGACAGGGAGTCCTAAATCTGCCTTTTTATGAGGGTGCCTGCAAGATCTGAAGTGACTCTGAACTTTTAGCGCTGATAAATGCCGTTTTCTAACGAGTGCCCATTTGTTTGTTTTTAATAGTGAGAAAGACATGGTGGTTGTGAGTGGGATCTAGTGTTCATGGTGGAAAAGGAGTTCTCCATACAGGAGCAAGGTAAGTTTATTCATTTTTTCTGTTATTATATGTTCAAATCTCTTGCTGCTTGTTGTGGCTGGGGGGGTTCATTGGCTCAGGGATGTTAGGAGATGATCTTGAGAAGACCATCTCTACATTGCTTTGTGTAGATGAGCACAGTCCTGGTGACTCTTGATGCCTGGCTAGGTAGGGCCAGGTCTGTTTTTCAAAAATGAGCAATCAAGCCTCTCCTTCTGGAGAGCTGTTCAGCTCAGTGTCTGTCTCTTATTTGTAGCATCTCACAGAGTGATTTATACGCTTCCTGCAGATGTTCCTAAACAATTTGAATTATCAGTGTTGGCTGTTAGGACCCTGGAGCGCTGTGGTCATGCACAGCACGTTGGCATTTGAGTCAAAGTCCAGCTCTGCACCGTGCCGTGGGCCTGGATGGGAACCTGATCCCTCTATGCAATAGGTGACACTGGATTCTCTCCAAAGAAATGGAAGGAAATCTCAGTGGCACAGTGTTCCCTGCACTGTTCCCTTGGCCATTCCCTTTTCCTTGGGCCCTACACGACATTGCACCGGTGCGCTCCCTGCATGCTGCTTGGGCAGGAGCACTGCAGCTGTCCTGCCTGCCCAACTTGTCACCAACATGCAGCATCTCCCTATACATGTATACGTTTGCTGTATCTCCAACGTCAAGGAAACAAACCAAAATTGAGAGAGAAGGCTGAATATAGTCTGTGGGGCGTCTGCGGTGGCGAGGGGACTGATGGGGAAACTAGGAAAAAGGAGACAAAGGCGTAAAGAAACCTCTTGCTATGAACAGAGAAGGTCAATAGGAAGAGGAGATGTTGCATGGAAAGGCAAGTGAATGGGACGAGCTCATGGGCCAGGCCATGAGCCCATGGCCCTGGACATGGTCGGGATGGGGAAATGGCCTCCAGTAATTCATAAACCAGCCAGCCTACACCATGAGACGATTAAGGCTACGCACAAGCAAGCTTTCATCTTGAGTTTTGCTACCTAGGAATATCCTGCTTGGGTCTGGCTACTCTGTTGTTGAGAGAACACGTTGAGAGAACACGTTGTTTAGGAAAGCTTTCAAATGATGAACGTGCCCAAGTCTTGTCATGGAGCCAAGTGAATCCATCTGGGTAAGTTGCACTTGGGAGTTGCTAAGTGCTCTTCCACCGTGGTTAGAATGGAGCGTAGGGCTGAATTTGGCAGGGTCACCTACCCTGCCAAGTGACTGTAAAGGGAAGGGCTTCTAGTGCGTTTCCTGAACCTGCTTTAATTGATAGTTTAGTCATTACACATTTCATGAGGTTTAAATTTGGTCCTTAAGCAATGAGGTTTCCTTCCAAAATTCCTCTTTTCCCCAACATTTGGAAAACACTTTTTCATGTGTGAATGGGGGAAGAAGGAGAGAGCAAGCGGGTTTGCTCATAAACACTCAACTATCAAATTATGCATTAGTCAGCGCTGCAGATTGAACTGTGCCTGAGCAAGGTACTTGGAAATTACCAAAATATTAACACTGCAATTATTGAGCACAGATAACAGCTATGAATTATGGATGAGTCCAGTTAGCAAAATCATATCCGTCTAATGGAGAAAGGTATGGGGGGAATGTGAGGGAAGATGATTGAGGACCCCCTTGTAATATGTTCAGTGGCTTCTTCTGCCAGCCCCAGTGAGCTTTTCCATGTGCCAGCCCAGCTGCAAAGCCTCAGCTTTGGACTTTATTTATCACTGTCACCATTCCCATCCCTGCGAAGTGGGCATGTGCCATGAGGCATGAGGTCAGTGGTGGAAAAATTCCTGTGGGGCTGGGAGCTCATCTTCCTGAGGAGGTGGGATCAATGCTGGAGCACTACTTGAACCTCGCTGCTGACCTGGGGGTAGAACCCTTGTCAGGCCTGCCTCTCTGTTCCCCCATGTGCAATATGAAGATAATGTGGTGCCAACCTCTGTCAAACACGTTGACATCCATCCATGAAGGAGAACTCCAGGCCCAAACACCATGATGTGCATGGCTCTGTTTCTACCTGGACAGTGCTGTATGTGTCAGGAGAAAGAGCGGGATGAGGAATAAAAGGCAGCTACGGAAGGATTTACCTGGAGCAAGCCCTGTCTACTGATCCATGGCTCACATGAGATCATTGTCAGGAAGTTCTGTGCAAGTGGGAATGTCCTCGTGACCTTCATCAACCGCTGTGCATTAACACATCACCCAAGTCTGTCTTCCTCATGCAGGCTGAGCTTGGACTGCAGAACACATGTGGTGCTTTTTAAGGAAGATTTAAAATGCAGCATTTGTCACTATCAACCAAGCTTTTGGCTGAGAAGATGGTATATTACAGAAGTTGTTCTCTCTCCATTAAACTACTTGCTGTTCTACTTGCCCTCCCTGATCACTCTTCAGCGATCTCCAATTATAAAGGTAATGTAAAAGGTACCTGGAAAGCTCTGTGTTGTGGAGGTGATGAAACCAAGCCCTGTTGCACAGCAGTGTTTGTCGTTGACGAGACAGAAAATCCAGCTTTTGGGACTCGAGTAGAAAGCACAAAATTGTTTTGTGGCCATGAGACGGATTTCCAGTTCTGGCTCTGCCATTTGGACACACCTGAGCTTACAGTCCCTCTTCCCTAGGATTTAGTCCTGCCAAACACTTGCTAAAAAAAGCCCAACCGTATTAACGAAGTGTATTAAGGAAGCGCTGTGTGAGACCACACCAGACAGGCTGCAAGCCCCGAGGTTGTTTGTCTTCTCCTGGCCAAGCAAGCTGCTTGCCATCTTCTCTTTCACTCCCAAGTGCATGGCAGCAGCAGCATCTGCCTGTGAGAGCCTGCGGGATGGCTCCGCGGAGCAGCGATGGGGATAGGGACAGGGATGGGGACAACAGGGATGGAGCTGCTGTGTGGGACCAGCGAGCTGTGTCACAACATGCAACAGCGACAGTCTCCAAAGCAGACGGCTTTATATAAATAATATATCCTAGTAATTTAGCAGATTGCAGCATGCATGGGAATACACAGGATTTGCTTTTTCATTGGGAAGGCAAAATCAGGCAGTGGTGCTGGATTAATAGAGAACTTGTTGCAATTTTCTGAGTAAGTTATAACTTTTAATTGCACGGCAAAGTGCTAGCATTTGACAGTTGAGTTGTTGTGGCTGGGGTCTCTTTGGAGCTGGAGGGGCCCTTGGGAGCACGCGCTGGCTGATGCAGCGGGTGGCTCCTGCTGCAGTGCAAGGGCCGCTGCTGGACCACGCAGCGCATCTCACCGGAGGGCTGCTCCCTGCCCTGGGAGCATCCTTCTGCACAAGAAGTCGCCATCCAGGAGCATGGATTATTTATTTTGCTTAGTTTATTTGTCTTATTAAGCATGTTTTATTTATCAAGCGTGCTTTCTAGGGAGCCGTCCGCATTCATGCTCTTGAGCAAAATGCGGAGGACAGCGTGAGGCTCTGTGCAAGGAGCAGGGGCTTTGCAGGCACTCACTCACCTGCCTGTTTCTCATGCACCTTGCCCTGCTGCAGCCCCTTCTCCTCACCCCTGGGCTGCCCTAAGGGCTCGCTGCAGCCGTCCCCTTTGCAGCACAAGCACACGAGGAGCTTGCTGGTAACACGGTGTCAAGAGGTGCAAATTCTCGGCCATCTGTTCCCTTTGCAGAGCTGCACATGGATAAATCCCTGCCGGGCAGGTTTGTGCCGGGAGCTTGTAGAGTAACCCGGGCAGTGCTGGCTCCGTGAGATCCAAAGCACTCGTGGCTTAGTTGGGTGAGTGCACCAACACCTTGCCAGCTCTGCCTTTTAATATCCCTGCTTGCAGCTGTATGACTTTTTCGGTGGCTGCAGGAGCCCAAATGCCATTCTGTGCAATCGTTGCTCAAATTGAAATGTAAAGGAAGCACTTATATGTGCGTGTGCATGCGCACACACACACACACACACATATATACACACGCAACGTGGGAAAAAACTAAACACATCAATGGAAACCTTTCAAATTGCAGAATTTTGTAGCTCGGGCTATCATAATTTATCGAGGTCGACTGTAAATTTTACATGGCAGCGTGATGCAGAGTTTTTGCGTCTTGGCATCTTGAATAATTTTAATTAAGCAATAGATTTACAGCTTGCTCCGCCAGTATTGCAATCTGCTCAGATTGTGCATGTTTTCTATAGTCTTCTTTTACTCCTGTATCCATTTAGCTCAGCGGAATTATGTAACCCATTAAAATGGAAGTATTTTTTTATTCAAATTGTGAATGAGAAACAATGATCTAATGCAAAATGATACTTGCAGAAAAGAAGTAAGATCAATTGCAGCTTTGTAGGTGCTTACAGCTTAGTTTTTAACCTAAAAGCAATTATTCTTATAGCTGGTTCTTGGCACCTGCTTACATGTTTTCATGTTTTAAGATGCCAAGAGCCTGAGAGATTAGGATGAGCTTCAACAACACGGTGAGACGTGCCTGCCTTTAGCCGTGTAATTAGTCTGGAGAGGAGAATCGTGGCCCCACTGTGGCCACTGTTGTCTTCTCCTGTAGTGGAGGGTGGATGTTGCCCACTGCATGCCACTGCTCTGTGAATTAGGCTGGCAAAAGTACAGGATAACAGCAAAAATTATATAGATGCATAAAGATAATTTCATGTTAAATGCACTTTATTCCTTTGGCATAGTTTAGTCATTTATTTTGATATTGGCACAAATGGTCTAAGGGTAACAGCCTCAGCCCGAGGTTATCTTGTCCATCTTGGTTGTTTCGTTTTGCTGAGAATCCAAGGGATGCTCATGTAATTTTATGCATTTTGAGGGCTCTGCATTACCCCCAGAAGAAGCAGCGAGCTCTGGCTGCCATCCTGAACCTAAGAGCTGCTAGAATAAAGTTGAGGTCTGCATTAAATTAGCACCCGGCAGAAATTACCCTCATATTCAGCGAGCGCCGTGGACAGCGCGCAGCAAATGGTCTATTTAGAGATTTCACTGCTGATATTTTTCTCTGCTGTATCTCGTTTTTTGGGGGGAGCAAATGAGCTGGCGGGGGCTGAGCAGCCCATTTTCTCCCACTGCTGCTGCTTTCCTTGAAGTCATCACAATCCGCCGCTCGTGACATCACCGGCGAGATGATGATGATGATGATTTCGCAAACGGAGGATGATGACCTCCAAATGAGGAAGGCACAGCGGGGAGGACAGGCTGCGAGGCAGCCGCCGTTGGATATTGGTAAAATATTTGTGAAAATGTCCTTGCAGTTTAGAAAAAACAAGGCAGAGAGGGCAGGAGGGAAACTTCCAAAAAATATTATCAGCAGAGTGAGTGGCCAGCCAGATTTCTTTTTTCTTTCCTTTTTTTTTTCTCTATAGTTTTCCATTTGGTGCTTCTGATTCTCTAACCTGTCTCATTTAGCCTTAATGAACACTAGACATTTTTTTTCACATGCCATATGTGCTGTGGTCCTTAAGAAAATAATAAAAGAAAAAGGCAGCTAAAATACATATCTCCTTTTTTTTTTTTAATGTTCCGATTCTACCCAACCATAATTTACATTTTGCACAGTTTGGTGCCCATCTGCAACCTCTTTATTCTCAAGAAAGGTAAGGAGGGTAGGGAAAAAGCATAGGAATGCATTGGGTGATGGACACAGGGAGCCTGAGATGCCCAAAGCGCTGTCGGGAGGAGCAGGAGAGGCAAAGAACAGACTCTGGGAGTTCAACACATCCACTTTGCCGTCAACACTGCACATCCCATCCAAACTCCCCAGTCCCACTTGAATCTGCAGCTAACTACTCGTGATCAAGATACAGGCTAATAACTATTTGTATAAAATATTTAGTGACTCATTTCTCCTGCCAGATGCTTTTGGGAACACGGAAAGCTGTTTGTGGAGAGTTGAGAAATAATAATAATTAAAAAAAAAAAAAAGTATGGTAATTATTGAGTGCATTATTCACTGCACGTGATCTGTCCAGCTTTAGGAAATGCAAAGCCACAAGAGGCTGCATACCCTGCAAGGCATTTGGAGTGTTTTACCAATCCACTGGAGAATAGAGCAGCACTGTGCTGGATAACACAGGATTATCTATATATATGTATTGTGAAACAATGCATTTAAAACTGTGGTTTGAAAACGTGGTTTTGGCAAGAACTGAATGCGGACCCGAAGCACTTTGCTTCCCGAGCCTTTCTCCCACGCTTGGCACTGCTCAGAGCAGCCTCGGATTAAGCATTTTTCTAGTTAATGAATAAAAAACTCAGTTCACGCCTTTAATTTCACTTTTGCTAAACTTGGCTCCGTGGCAAGGAGCAATAAAAAAAAAAAAAGGCAGCAGAATAAATAAATACAGGCAAATACGTGGTGGAGTTCAATTACCATTTTCCCTTATTGAAAGTGCTTTTTAACAACTACATCTTCTGACTGACAGCTTATTAATACTAATTACGCCAGATATATGCAACATAACTAATGCACTGGTACTTTCAATTATCTTCCCTTGTCTTCATTCTTCCCTCTGCGCTCCCGCCCGCCCTCTTCCCATCCCCGGAGCTGCTGCCTTGGGTTGCAGAGTGGGAATGTCGGGCGGACCTGCTCCTGCACATGTGGAATTTGCTTCTGTGGCCTCTGGAGTTGATCCATGGGTCCAATTTGGCTGCTGAGTAAAATTGGGTAAAATTGGGTAGCACCTCCATGGTCTTTATGGGAGAGGGCTTTAGGGAATGGAGATTAGAGCCGCAGTGATTTGCTCTTCCCTGTTGGAGAGGTGTGCAGGATTGAGCTGGCTTTGCAAAGTTGCTTCCCTGCAGCCTCGTTTGGACCAAAATCCCCAGGAATGTCTAAGCTTTGGTTTTGTCTAGTGTTTTTTTTTTTTTTATATCTAATGAACTGTCAATTGCTTATGCAAATTAGAGCAGAAGAGTCATTTAAAGGTTATTTATACTGCCTGAAAACATTATAAAATAAATCATTCGAGCTTTTGCAGCTCCCCCTGCTCAAGTGGCATCTGCTCCTCTAACTTTTTACGTTGTGTCACCACAATGGGCTGAGTGAGACAAGAGAGAGTTTTGATTTCCCTGTGCAGGCTCTCTGATAACTAAGATATCTCTGCTGGTTGATATGGAAATGCGAGAGGCTTGATGAGGCTTTTCCGGTATGCAAATGGTTGTAAATGAAGGCTATATATATATATATTTCTAAAGAGTAGCAGGTATTTAAACCCACTCTGA